>JASVEL010003752.1:0-82998 GCA_032618575.1 Nicotiana noctiflora | reverse complement strand
AAGGTTCTGCAGCCTACCGAGGATAAGTACAGACGTCTCTGTACCGATTTGCGAGACACTACTAAACCGGCTCATGACTCGCGAGACCTGATAACCTAGGCTCTGATACCAACTTGTCACGACCCAACCCCCGGTCATGATGGAGCCCAACACATTGCTAGGCAAGCCCCGACCATTTTTCGATAACCGGTTCAATTGTTAATTTAATGATGTTCCATTCAAAGTTAATTAACCTGATTTCATAACAATAATAACAATGAAGAATTTAAAATAGCCGAAATACAGCCCAATATGATCTGGTGTCGCAAGTCTAAGCCTCTAAACATGAGAGTAATACTCTATACAACCGAGTCTAAGCAGAAAAAAACAAAGGTAGATAATGGAAAGAGAGATCAGGTCCTACGGACGCCGACAGCTACCTCGATGTCTCTGTAAGAGCTGGAACGACAATGGTACAGCTCAACTGCCTTTCTGAATCCCTGTATCTGCACACAAGGTGCAGGGAGTAGAGTGAGTACTTCCAACTCAATGAGTAGTAGCAATAAATAATAACTAAAAATAAGAAAACATGTAAGAACACTAAACAGTTCTAAGGGAAATAGTACATGTAATAACATCTCTAAAGTGAAAAATTCAGTTTCAGTCTACTACCCTCTCACACTGATCCGACAGTGCTGTGGCGCATAGCCCGATCCTTATTAATACTGTTACGACGTGCATCCCGATTCAATATTATATATATATATATATATATATATATATATATATATATATATATATATATATATATATATATATATGGATCGAGCTGCATGCCGCAGTACTATACTATACAGATCGGGTTGCACGCTGCAGTAGTGTACTGTACGGATCAGGATGCACGTCGCAGTAGTATACTATACAGATCAGGAAGGGCTCCTTCACCCCAAGCGTTATAATACTGCAGCGTGCAGTCCGATCCACATATATATCATTGTGGCGTGCAGTCCGCTCCATATATATATCACTGCGGCGTGCAGTCCGATCCATATTTATACTACTGCGGCGTGCAGTCCGATCCATCTATATATATATATATATATATATATATATATATATATATATATATACAATATTGCGGCGTGCAGCCCAATCCGGTATATATATCAATACCTCATCATGGGTTCTCGACCCCTCTCAGTCAATATAGACTTGGCCTCTTAGGCCCACTCTGCTAGAGCAGGGTATTCAACCCTAGGTATCCTCACTTAGAGTACATATCTAGTTCCGAATTGACTCAAATTCACCAAATACATATATTGAAACATGAACAAGCATATAACGGGGAAAACGGGGCGGTAACTCACGTGACGACAGAACGGGTCGTCACAATATAATTAAAATTCATTGAAAATATATAGATACGTCAATATACCAAATTTGAGGAAGATTGGAGGTTATTTGGACTAGTTTTGTATCAAAATTCATAATTAAATCGAGTTCAAAAAAAGTCTTCTGTAACACATGTATCAAACATGTATCACGCATGTATCTCACACACAAGTATACATGGATATATATATGTGATACACAATTGATACAAATACGATACATATGTGATATAGAAATGATACACAGTGTGATACACATATCATTTTTTCATGTTCATCTTTTACTTCAAATTTTCAATTCAAATCACCTCAAAACTTGACCAAATCATCCCAAAATTGAGATTCAAGTTCCTTAAGTTATACTCAGTCTATTCTAATAACACTCGCTCAAAACAAAGCAAAAATTTAATTTTTTTTGCTACAAATAGCTAATTGACTAATTTGGCCAATAGTAGTAATATTTCATCAATTGACCAATTTTTGTAATGAGCTACTACCTATAAGTGGACATAACTAGTAATTTCCCTAATAAAAATATGTCACAATCCTCTTAGAGGCTCACACAATAAAATAATAAAGACATGAAAATAATGGTAAGAATATGGACAACATGGAGAAGTAAATTAGAGTAGAAGGCCTTGGCATGTTTCGAATGCAATTATGAAACCCAAATGTGTAAAGATGCATTCATCATAATAGTAATATCACTCAATCTCCTTGGCCTTAAATAATTAGTCACAGCCTGGCCTACACTGGATATGTCCCATCCTTGAAAGAATTAATAATAGAATCTCTTGTGTTTTGCTCCCTTTTTCACTTGTTTCAACACAAGTCTTTTGCTTATTGTTGCCGGATTTAAGAGTAAATTCAAATTAAATACCAATGTTTAATACGAAGAGGAAGATGCACGAGTAGCTCAACACTATTAGAAATAGCATCAAAGGCCTTTAATCTTTTTTTTAATACCAATTTTTAATACGAAAGAAGAAGAAGATGCACGAGTAGCTCAACACTATTAAATGCCTAAAGGCAAAATAGCATAAGAGGCCTTTATTTTTATTTTATTTTTAAAAAAAACTTTCTTATATACTACATTATTTACTTAAAATCTAATTTTCTAGCCTTTTTAGATTCAAAATTATAAATAGTTATTTTATTATAAATTTCTTCTAATTATTCTTTTCAATCGGTAATATATCATTCAATCTTTGTTACGTCATTGTTGATTTTAAGTAAAATTTTATCAATTTTAGTTTTAAAAAACATCTTTTAAGTTTCTAGTTTGTGGTCGAGAGCGGCTGAAAGCAATTGTTATAGGAGCTGGTATTATTATTCTATACACAATTTAAGTCTTTTAAAAAGAATCAAGTATTTTTATCTAATTGAGTTTATCGGCTAAAGTACTACCATCTGTTCTTTTCTGGGATTGTATCAATGATTCAACTTTTTTTCTTAAGTTTGAATAGTCGAAATCATACTTACTATTTGACATATTTAAATTTTGATAAATACTAAAAGGATAATATATGCAAGTATTGAAATATCAAGAAAAACAAATGCTAGATGAAAACTAATACTAAAAAGTTGGAATAGAAGAACTTGATTCATTAACTTGACGTGAAAATAAATATTTGCTGCTTTCGTAATATAATTCTCGTAGGTTTTAGCTTGATAGACGAAAAAGGCAGAAACACAGGATCTCTTAGAGGCACAAAAAAAATATAATAGGAGTAACATTTTTGAAAAAATGAATATTGTGGAAATCAAGAAAGAAAGTGAAAAGATTTACATAATATTTAATGAGGAAAAGACATAATCACTTGATTCCTTCCATAAATTTTGCATTACATGCTAGGGACCCAATTTTGAGGAACATAGAAATTTTTTCTTTTCAGTTTTTAACAAGATATATAATAAGAGTAAAAATACTTAATTTAAAAAAAGTTATTAGGTAAAAAGTGGGACTCATTAAAGTTGGGGGCCTAAAGCTCGGGCTTGAATGGATTTAGCCAAAAGCCGGCCCTAGATACAGTATCAATGCCACATAAGAAGAAGAAGAGGAAGAAGAAGAGGAAGAAGAAGGAAAATGAGAAGGAAAAGAGCATAAGGGTAGGAGGGTATTAAATATTATATTATTTACTTATTAAGATTGAATGAGTTTTAAATAATTATTATAGCCTGTTTGGCTAAACGTCTCTTAGGATAAACGTACTTTTTTATTAAAAAAATATTTTTTTCAAAGTTAAAATATTTAGCAAATTTTTTAGAAGGAGAACAATATTTTTGAGTAGAAGCAGAATAAGTAGCTTCTCCCAAAAATACTAAGTATTTTGAATCTTTGAGAAAAATATATTTAGAAAAACTTTTTTAAAGCTTGTCAAAACATCAATTGTTGCTTAGAAGTATGTTTCAAATTAATTAGTTAAATAAAAATTATTTTTCACCAAAAATACTTTTGAGAAAAAACACTTCTCAAAATAAGTTAATTTTAAAAGTTTGACCAAATAAGCTATTAGAGTGACCGGGTTTTAAATAACAATGTTATAAGCGTCTATTTCTGCACTTCAACCGATTATACAGATCCAAATATGTTGTGTTGATCCATTCTTGGTAGGTTTTACAAGATGGGCCAATATTTGGTTTTAAACCCAAGGTGCAATAAATAGGAGAGTTTTAGAGTTTTACCCATAAAAATCAAATTAATTATCCTTGCATATCTATTTACTTTTGTACCTATCAAACTAATTACTCTTTCTACCCATTATAGCTTTTATGGGTAATTGGCTCTTTTTTTTTCTTTTTTTTCTTTTTTTTTCCCGTTGTTTTTGATCTTTCTCCCTTTCTGTTATATTTTTTCGATCATATCATTTTTTTATTTTCTTTTTTTTACCATAATATGATTCAGCCCTCAATTTTGGCTCCTTTATTTTTATTTTTATTTTATTTCTTTTCTTTTATTCATTTTTCATTATTTCTTTATTTCTTTTCTAATTTCACATAACTCTTTTTACCCCTAGATAATCTAATCACATTAATTTTCTTTGGCTCCCTTTCTTTGTTCTTCTTTATTTTATACAACAATTATATATAAGTAATATACTAAATATTCATTCACTATTTTTGTCATATAACTGATATAATATACCTTATGTCTTTTATCTCATTTTTTTCTCTAAATCAATCATTAGAACTACTTATACATTATACATGTGTTCTCTTCTATTTTTTCATTGTATTTTTGCTTTTTTATCCTTCGTTAATTTTATTTTTATTATTTTTTATATATTTCCTATTTTTCCTCATAATTTAATTCTACACATCTTTTTGGCTCTTTTACTTTTATTCTTTTTTTCTCTTTTTTTTATTGTATCAAACAAAAAATAACCGATATAATACATATTTTTATTTTATTTAATTTTTCTTTTACTAGTTATCAGAAAATACCTCACTCTAGCATAGTTATATAAAAAATAATATCAGTAGCAGTTAAAGTAGATTGTTGTAGCATACTATGATACTCACATGATATATTATCATATACTAACAGGGTATCATAAAGGTCTAGTTCATTCCTTCGAAAAATACACTCAATTCTCTATGATACATATATATTATATAACACATATTGACATGATATAATGTGGCATTCCTTCCAAAATAACACTCATCCTCGCTGATACCAATATGATATATAACATATGATAACGAGACTCATTTCAAAAAAGAGGCAAACCCTCTATAATACCAAGCTGATATACACGTATATCATTTTGGTATATAATACAAATTCATCTACTTCGCTGCCTCAACATCATTTCAATCCAAACTTCATAACTCTAATGCAGAATTTTCACCAAATTAGCTTAAAATTTAGGCACAACCTCCATTCAACATTTCAAACTAGCATAAAAACTCTATTGAAACATTGAAAAAGATTCCAATAAAAAATATATCAACTTGGTATATATATCGTATACTAATATAGTATCATAGAGGACTGATTGATTCCTTTAACAAAAATAAATACACGCCAGTCCTTTATGATACCCATATGGAATATATCATTACTGATATATGTATGATTCATTCCTTCAAAAAAGAGCTTATTCCTCAATGATACCAAACCAGTATACATGTATACTATTTTGGTATATAGTATAAATTTATTTCTATCACAAGTTGAACTCAATTTCAACCCAAATTTTACAACTCTAGTATAAAAAATCTACCGAATTGATTCAACTTTAGCCACAACCTCCATTCAACATTTAAAATTAAATATTTTCATTTAATAAAAATTTAAAAAAGGTATGAAAACTCCATTAAATTTTTAAAAAGATTCCAAATAAAAAATTTAATAAATTTAAAATGGACCAAATTATAACGGTACACTATTACACTATACTATATATTGTAAGATTATATTTTTGAAATAAATTGTATAAACTAAAAATTATATACTAAAGTGGTATACATGTATACCATTTTGTTATACATTACAAATTCATCTTCTTCGCTAGTTCAACTTAAATTCAACCCAAATATCATAACTCTACTGCAAAACCTCTACCAAATTGGCTCAGGTTTTTGCTACAACTTCTGATTAATATTTCAAACAAACCCCAAGCAGAATCAGATCAAACAACAACAAACTCAACAAGCCCACTACATGAGTTTCCAACTTCAAGGTCCTTCAATTGTGCATTTGATTTTTTCTAATAATAAATCTCTAAAAATCTCTAGTATGAACTTTCTAAAGATACTATAAATAAATTTTTAAAATATCTATTTTGAATCTAATAACTAATCTTAATGTTGAAATTTCAATTCAAATGCTTCAAGCTCAACAATGGCGGATCTTTAAAAATTTATTCGCAAGCACCTCAAATCAGCTCCAAATAAAATCAAATTTCTGTATGATTAATAATTTGAGAAAGAATGTGGTTTTTAAGTAAATTTTCTCAAAATATTTTCATCATATATATTTGGAAAATAGTGATTTCTCTGTATTCTTTATAAATGGTTTTACTGAATAATGAGTTAAGCACATAAGTGAGAAATGGGGGAGATGCTCATAGCAACAATGACGCCATGATTAATGAATGTTAGGCCTTGACAGAAAATAAGGGGCGGGTAATTATTTTTAACCGTATAGGTATTCTTTGTAATTAGTTTTAGGGTAGATAATTAGTTTAAGTTTTATAGATATTTTGTGTAGATTTTCCAATAAATAGATAAGTTTCCAGGTTTCACACTGTTAAAAGAGAACATGTGTATGTTACAAAAACTAGGAAGATAAATGCAAGGAAACAGGTTGGAGGATGATAGGTACAATAAATTTGTTATTTACTACCATTTCGTAATGCATTATGTCACATGAAGTAAATGAAGTGTTCAACAACCCTATTTTCACTTGATCCACACGTATCAAACAACTAAATACGTTACATATAATTATTCATATAAACTTTTGTGAGTTAGTGATAGTTAAGTTAACTACTCCATAAATCTAACTTAAAAATTCATAATAAGGAAAAGCAGAATTTGTCCAATATTGTATCATAATCAAAATTTAAAAATATCTAATATTACGAATAAAATAATTTTTAAGTTATTAATAAGTACTAGTAATCGTACCCGCGCGATGCGCGGTCAATATTAAAAAAAATTAATTATAATTATTCTTGTTTGATACTATTAGATCGTATTGCTTTAATAAATTTCAATTGTTATTTTATTTGTCAATACGATATACCCAACCCTTATCGATATTTTAGTAATTAATTTCTTTTTTAATTTTTAATAAATAATTTTTTGTTATTAACTAATTATGTCATATGGTTTTTATCTAGGCTACCACTTGTAATGCGGTGCCTTTTTCTTTGGCTTTTAATAATATATGGATAGATTATTAGCATATTACTTTTTAATATTTTTGTCTGCTATTTTTTTATAATATAATAAGATATATATATTTTATTACCCTTGAAAATATTTATTTTTATTTTAAATTTTATTATATTATCATCCCTTTTAAGGAATAGATTCCTTTTTTTCATAAAATAAATTTAAAAAATAAAATAAAGAAATTAACTAACCTAAACCAACTCTCCCCCATGTTTTAGTAGTTAATTTAGGTAGTTAATTTTTTTTTTAATTTTCAATAGATAATTTCTTTGTTATTGACTAATTATTCCATAAGGTTTTTTTAGGCTACCACTTGGCATAAGGAGAAGATTTTATTCTCTCCTTTTTAATAATATATAGAAGATATATAGAATATAGAATATTAGAAAGATACTACTCCACTATTTGAATCAATTTTTTTATTGATTTATTTTTGTTTTTTATTTTAAAATAATTATAAACTACAACTTGAAACTATTCCCCAATTTGAAATGGTAATTTTTATTATTTTAATTTATTTTTTTATTTTAAAACTCCAATTTGAAACTACTCACCGATTTGAATGGGTAGTTTTTCTTCTTCTCTTTTATTTTTTATTATACTTAATTTTTTTTAAAAATAATTTTAACACTCCAACTTGAAACTACCCCCACCCAATTTGAATGTGTAGTTATTTTTTTATATATTTATATATTTGAATTTTTTTATTATAACTAATTATGAGATATCTATATTTATTAATTAAAATAAAGTAACCAATTAATATATATAATAACAATTAATCATAATTAATTATATATATATATTATAATTATATATATATATATATATATATATATATATATATATATATATATATATATATATATATATATATATATATATATAGTTTTTATTTTTCATTATATTTGTTTTTATAGATATTTAAATTCAAATATAATAACTATTAACTAATTATTAACTAAAAACTTATTAGTAACTAAATATGCCATGTGGCTTTTATTTATGCTTTCACTTGGCTTATGGAGAGGGTTTTATCCTCTCCTTTTAATAATATATAGATATAGATTTAAATTTAAAAAGAATAGGCAGTAATTAATTATTAATTAAATAACTAATTTAATAATTAACTATACCACATGACTTTTCTGAAGCTGACACGTGGCTTAATGAGAGGGATTATTCTCTCCTTTTAATAATATATAGAAGATATAGATATATTTTTATATTTTTATTTTTATATAGTTTTTTATTATAGTTAATTAATATCAGATATCTATATTTATTAATGTAATTAAAGTAACCTATTAATATATATATATATATATAAAATTTTTTAAGATATATTTAAAAAGAATAGCCAATTATTAATTATTAACTTAATAACTAACTATGCCATGTGACTTTTCTTAAGGTGGGATTTTTATCTCCTTTTAATAATATATAGATATAAATTTTTTTAGAGTTTTTTTTTGCTTTTTTATTTTAAAATAATTTAAAAACTGCAACTTGAAACTACTGCCACCCAATTTGAATGGGTA
This sequence comes from Nicotiana noctiflora, assembly GCA_032618575.1. Lineage (NCBI taxonomy): Eukaryota > Viridiplantae > Streptophyta > Magnoliopsida > Solanales > Solanaceae > Nicotiana > Nicotiana noctiflora. The sequence goes on along the minus strand of JASVEL010003752.1, from coordinate 74,180 downwards.
GTTATTTTTTTATATATATTTATATATAATTTTGTATAGTTAATTATACGATAGCTATTTTTATTTTAAAACTCCAACTTGAAAATACTCTCTGATTTAAATGGGTAGTTTTTCTTCTCTTTTTCGTTTATTTTAAAACTCCAACTTGAAACTACTTCCCCAATTTGAATGGGTAGTTTTTCTTCTCTTTTTTTCATTTTTTATAGACTTTTTTTTTGCCTTTTTATTTTAAAATAGTTTTTAAAACTCTAACTTGGAACTACTCTCACCCAATTTTTATATAGTTTTTTATTATAGTTAATTAATATAAGATATCTATATTTATTAATGTAATTAAAGTAATATATATATATATATATATATATATATATATATATATATATATATATATATATATATATATATATATATGGTAGTTTTTTATTTTTGTGTGTTTAGATATATTTAAATTTAAAAAGAATAACCAATAATTAATTATTAACTAAATAACTAATTTAATAACTAACTATGCCACCTGACCTTTTTTGAAGCTGCCACGTGACTTACTAAGAGGAATTTTTTCTCTCCTATTAATAATATATAGATATATAGATAGATTAAAAGGTAGTTTATTGTCCTAACAATGCCACTTGGGTTTTTGTGATTATGTCACTTGTCTTAATAATATTTTTTAAAAATAATTTTAAAATTCTAAATTGAAACTATTCCCCAACTTGAATATGTAGTTTTTTTAATTAATATTTTCATTTTTTTACTGTAACTAATTTATGTTTTTTTTTCTATTTTAAAATAACTTTAAAACATCAACTATAAATTACTCCTTAATTTGAATGGGTAGTTATTTTTTTTAATATAGCTAATTATAATATATTTATATTTATTAATTCAAAAAGTGTAACTAATTAATTTAAAATTTAAAAAAATAATTAGTTAAAAGGTAGTTATTTTTGTCTTAACAATGCCACTTGGCTTTTTGTGATTATGCCACTTGTCATAATAATATGTTTTTGTCTTTGACTTTTAATTATATATAGATATAGATTTGATCGTGACACGATATCTAATCAATAGGTTCACATATGATGCAACCGGGGAAGTGCTATTTGATATGGCACTGTCGGAAATGCTAAGACGATATGTTGTTCTTAATTTAGATCACGAACATATTCAGTTGAAAGAGCAATTACAATTACAGGTTGATATAATTGCTGGTTTTATTGAGGTCTTTAGGTCAACAAAGAAGAAAGTAAATTAACTAAATACACAAGAAATATGTAGAACATAGAAAAATGTATACAAGAAGCAAATGACAGAGTGCAAGATTTTACACAAGTGTTTTATAAGTGTGTTTGGGTCGAGAACTATAGAACAACAACAACACATCCAATTTAATTCCAAGAAGTGGGACTGATGAGGATAGTCTGTATGCAGACCATATCCCTCCCTAATTCAGGTAGAGATGCTGTTTCCAATATACCCTCGACTCAGGAAGGGCAAGAAGAAGCGGAAAGCAAGAGAGGAAGAAAGATGGAAGATAAAAGAAAAAAAGAGAGAGATAAAGGATAAGTGGTACAAATAATAGCAACAGAGAATACAATACCTGAAGCGAACAAAACAGGATGGAGAACTATATTAATGTTAAATTTTGACTTATTCTCTCAAATTATTATCGGAAAGGACCAAATATATCCTTTTACTATGATAAAAGATTTATATATACCCTTCGTTATGCTTTCGGTCCAAATATATATCCCTACTGTAATACTATTAGTTCAAATATATCCCTCTTCCATTAAGTTTGTCCAAGGTGGTTACATAATCCTACGTAGCAGTGACATTTGATGAGGTGGGTGCCACATGACATGCCATCTCAGTGCCCCTAACCCATTTTATCCCTCCCATATTTATTTTTCCACTACTAAAATTTTCTTCGAGGGAAGGAAAATTTAGTGATGGAAAAAAAAAGTAGAAGGGAGGGTAAAATGAGTTGGTGGCATTGAGGTAGTATGTCATGTGGCATCCAACTCATCAAATGTTAGTGCCACGCAGGATTGGATGTCCACCTTAGACAACCTTAATGTAAAAGGAGTATGTTTGAATCAATAATATTACGGCAGAGATATATTTAGACCGAAAGTATAAAGAGGAATATATTTAAACATTTTCTCATAGCACAAGAATATATTTGGTCGTTCTCCGAAGTCCGAATTAGTATTTATCTGTATTAATCTCAAACGATATCAACCAATTGTATGTATTTTTTTTTTTTTGAAAAATGTATATGTGCACACACGTGTATATATAAGGAATGTTTTCCTTAAATAACGACACCAATTTTCCTTAAATAACGACACCACTTTCTAGATGACGCTTTCGCCACCACAAGAACCAGTGAAATTGTACGTCCTCTCTGCATTTGAGTTCTTGGTAAACTCTACCATAGTAGGAGAAAACATTTGGAGCGAGTTCATGCTACGTGGACGAAGAAAAAGATAGTATTTAATTTTGCAGCAGTGGATATCTTGGATAAGTAAAAACAATAGGGTGCCTCGCCCTTGTCTCCTTCGCCATAGACTGAAATTCATAACATCATACAATGAATATTTTTAAATTATTCCCACTATATTTTAGTGAACAGATAAATTGTCTAATTAATTACACGTTTTAAGCTAATTATAATTCTTCATGTCATGAAAAAAATCCCATTCTCATATTTTTCTCCAAGTAAATGTAGGCTATGATATATTCAAACTGAATGTCTCTAGTTCGAATTCTAGATATTAAAGTTCGAATTCTAGAGCACTTCCCTTTAGAGAAATAAGCTTTTAATAATTTCTTAATAAAACAAGATTTTGCTAGAACTATGAACTGTAATCATGTTACTTAATTTTGTAATGGGCAGTCTGATTAACCATATAAAGATAAGGATTTTTTTTAAGGAATTGATTAGATACTCATCAACAACAACAACAATTACCCAGTGTATTCCTACAAAGTGAGGTCTGGAGAAGGTAATACGTACACAAGTCTTACCCCTACCAGAAAGAACAGAGAAGCTATTTTCAATCGACCCTCGACTCAAGTGATTTGATACTCATCCTGGATCACAAAAGATTCTCTTAATTAGGAATTTAATATAATTCCCATTTCTGGCATGTACAGTTTTGGCTAGTTCTACTTGCTAACCAATTTATTTATGGAGTAATTTCGCACCATGCTAAATACCGCTTGACTTTATGACACGTCAACAAGTTTAATGGTATTAGATTGTCAAAATCCAATCAAATCTTGACACGAGTTAGAGAATGAAAACTCATTTGCCTATAAATTCTCTTCTAACTTAGCCGAAAAAGAACAACAAAAGAATTCAATCTCTTGGGTGTAAAGAAGAAGAAAACATGTCAAAGTTGTTCACTCTCTTTATTGTGGCATTTCTTGTTTGCTTCACTCTCACATTTGCTGCTCGTCCTGATTCTTCGGCGGTGGTAAAGCCCCAATTTCATGCAAGTCAATCCATCTCTTATATTTTCTTCTTTATTTTATCTATATATTAAGATTCTACTGGTTTTTTTTTATTTATGTGTTCTTGATATCTTGTTCATTGGGTTTTAATGACTCCGTCTCTGTGAGTTTCATGGGTATTATCAGTCCTAATCCAGGATAAAGGTGAATGTATTCAGGGGATCACCCCTTTGTCAAAAAATTATATTGTGTAGCTAGGTAAAAATTAGTTTTATATGGATATAATCTTTCATATATTTCTCTTAATGAAATTTTTGGCTCTTCTACTGAATGCGAGCAATGTAAAAAAAGTCATGTAGTAGGCTCGAGTCGTATATCAGCCACTGATACTTGCATCAGAGTATGCTACCTACATAAAACCATTTGACGTACGGTACTTTTATGGACCCCGCGTGAATGCCATATGCTTGTACACGACCTGCTTTATATGTTACTCCTAAGTCCTAACGGATTATAACAAGTTATTTGCTTTAATTCTTCCGTTACTAATTAATTAAGCTTATTGTAGTCCGTTACATGTGAGTTATTTTAACTCGATGATGTAAAAAAGAAATTAATGTATAGTCTATTAATTGATTTGTGTTTTGTTTTATGGGCAGATTGCAAGTGATGGGAAAATTGAGATTAAGGAAGCAAAATGTGAAGGAGTGGAGGAAGAGGAATGTCTGAAGAGGAGGACAATGGCTGCTCATCTTGATTACATTTATACTCAAAGTAATAAAAATCCATAAATTGGTTTTTCTTGTGTATTAACTTTCTAATTCCCCGTTTAATTACTAAGTGTGGAAGGGGTTGTAAAGGCAGTTGGTACTAATAATAAAACTTCTGCCTAGTTCTTTGTTTTTGGTACCCAATCTTTTCATTTCTTTCTTTTCTCTTCTGTTATCCCTATAACATAGGCTACATTTTATAACTGCAAATAAATTATCAAGTCAATTATCACAAAGAATAATGAAAAACTAAAACAGCCATACGGTCTTAAGAGTTTGCAGTCAAATATAACTCTGATATATTGTACAATGACTTATACTTTAGCAAACTCATTTACGTGAGATTAAGAAAAAGGGCAAATGTAAAAGCAGTTTTGATTTGGACAGGTGGAATTATCCTCATTGTTCAACTCACTCTGATGTGACTCCAATATCCTCATGTTGTGCAGCCTATCCCTGCACCTCTCAATGAAATCCGAGGCATCCTCATGACGCTCTCCCCCGAAGACTGGAGGGTGCAATCTGGTCCATCTGTCTAATAACTTCTGCGGATCGCCGTCCATAGCTAGCATGTCCTGGGGTGCCGCTGCAATAACTGGGTGAGCCCCCTCTGCAGGTAGTGCACCCGAAGTGTGACAAACGGCGGCTGCATGACCTGGAGCCTGAGCAGCAGGGTTTGTGCTCCCCCTACTACCTGTGAGGTAGCCGGATCCGCTGGAAATGAACCAGCCTGAGTCATAGTGTCTATGAACCGAAGCATACGGCCCATGACCTCCTGAAATCCCGGTGCAGTCATCAAATCCACCGGAGTAGGCACAGCTGCGGGCGCCTCATCCTGCTCCTCGATGAAGGGATCCTCTGCAGGGTCTTCTAGTGGCGCAACTGGAATGGCTCTGGGACTCCCTCGTCCCCTACCACGTGTTGGTGCACTCCGCGGTCTCTACCTCGGCCTCTAGCAACGGGGGAAGTAGCTCCTCCTGGGTCTGGTATGTCGGCGGTGCGGGTCCTCACTATCTGTGAGAGAATAGGAGAAGAAACTTAGTCTACTGACTACTGTATGATGGAAATGAATAAAAAGTAGTCCTTCCTAACAGCCTATAGCCCCTTGAAGATAAATACAGACGTCTCCGTACTGATCTACAAGACCCTACTAGGTTTACCTGTAACTTGTGAGACCTACGTGAACCTAGTGCTTTGATACCATGTTGTCACGACCCATTTTTTATAAATAGATCATGATGGCGCCCAACACCCTACTTGGGCCAGCCAGGTGCGAAAATATAATTTAAATACTCATTTTAGTTTAACCCAAAACCAACATGTTAAAGACTTTCAGAAAATAAAGAAAATCAGCAAAACTATAAAGTACTGACATAGCAAAATATACCCCAAAAAATGAATGAACATCCATACAGTGTGTGTGCCAGAATCCGGTGTCACTAGCTACGGGCGACCGATAGAGTGTACACAAAATATACAAAACACTATCCTACTGTCTGAATCAGAATAGACAGAAAATCATAAATACAAGAAAAGGACTTCTTCAGTTGCGGATCGGCATGAGAAAGAAGGAAGCTCACCGTAGAAGTCTCTGACCTAGCTCACTGCTGCTCGCCCAAATACTGACCACATCCACCTACCTCAAAACCTGTACATTTAAGTACATAAATGCAGCATGAGTACATAAACCACATGTACTCAGTAAGTATCCAGTCTAATCTCGAAGAAGTAGAGACGAGAGGTCGACTTGATACTTACTAAGGTCCAAATAATATGACATAGTAGAGGGAATCATACAACATAATAAGTTATCGAATATACAGGTTCCACAGAATGATCTTTTACTCATATTCTTGCCTTAATCAATTTTCAGTTTCTTTCTTTAAATAGCAAGTAGTACTAACACCACAATTGACTGCAACACATAATTCATGCACAAACATGCCGAGGTCGACGGTCCCCTCCAACAGAAAATAAATGTGCAATGTCGAGGGTCGAGCGGCACGAACCATAGCTGCATCTATTATCACCTGGTGATCGGTCCGGTCCAAAATTATCAAGACAATATCAAGGAAAGCACATAAGGCTCAATTATATACAAGAAAAATATCTACTAAGGCTCAATAATATTATATGCTCACTTTCATATTCTCAAGTCTCCAACAATTTACAACATTCATATTGGCAACTTTAAATTAAAAAAATATTTTCCCAAATAGGCATGCGTGGGTCCTAAACTACCCGAACAATTTTTATATAGTAGCTACATACGGACTCTCGCATTTAGCAACAACTACTTATTTAAATCCTACGGGGACAATTTTCCTCTTACTAGGTTAGAAAAGAGACTTACCTCGCTCCAAAGTGCACTCCGAATCTCCAAGAAAGAGCTCAAGTCCTTAATTCAAAGCAAGGAAATCCCAAACTAATCAAACGAAGGAAGAACTATTGAATAGAGGCTTACAAGATCAAGTTCTAGCTATCTAATGAATTTCCTAGCCTTTAACATTAATTTTCTAAATTTTGGCCCCGGGCCCACATGCCCGGATTCCAATATTTTTCGAAGGGAGTTGTTTTTTATCACCTAAGGATCACAAATATATGATTTCTAGTTCGTTTCATAACAAATTATGGGGTTAAATCTTACTTTTGGTTAAACCCTAGGTCTAGCTTTAATCTCACGAATTTTCCCAAATTTTTAGTGTTAATCACACTACTGTTTATGTATTCTTGCTAAGAGTGAGTGGAAATTACTTACCTTGTGATACTAGGAAGAAATGCCTTCTTTAAAACCTTCAAAATCATCCAAATGGTGTAAAAATGAGAGAAAATGAGTTTGGTTCGTATTTAATGAACCCTTACTGCCTCTACGATTTTTGCATACGCGGTGAGAGTACCTCTTAAGCGGCGTCCGCTTCAGCGGAAAAATAACAGCTTTTGCGTTTTGGAGCATGCGGTCTTCCTCACGCATACGCGGGAGTGCTTCTGCAGTCCCACGGCCGCTTATGCGATTTTTCCCCCGTCTGACCCTTCCGCTTCTGCGACCAGGTGGCCGCTTATGCGGTCACCGCTTCTGCGGTCAAGAAGCCGCAGAAGCGGTTTTGACAGAAGCAGCAGACTTGTTTCCTTTAAAAATCCGACTTCACTCGACCCTCGACCATTTGACACTCGGGATCCCGAGTACCGCCCGAACATTCCAACAAGCCTGAAATCATGAGACGGACCTAGTCGATCTTTCGGAACACCCAAAACATTATTAAATCGAGGAATCGGACCCCAAAACCAATTGATCCAATTTAATGAACCTCAAGTTCTTAACTTCCTACCAACGGGTCAAAATGTCCTTAAACTACTCGGATTGACATTAAATTTTTCAGGCATGTCTTAATTAATATTTTGGACTTGTACCAAGTTTCGAAATCGAAATCCGAACCCCATACCTAAAAAACACTAATTTTCTAGTTTATTAAATCTTCAAAACTTAAACTTAACAATGTTTACATAAAATTCCATTACTCGGGCTAGGGACCTTGGAATTCGATTTTGGGTATACGCCCAGGTCCCATATTTTTTCACAGACCCTCAGAATTTGTCAGATCGTAATTCTGGGTCCGTTTTCCCAAAATATTGACCGAAGTCAAACTTGGCATTTTCAAAGAATCTTAAATGAAGCGAATAGGCTTATTCTTGCCTGAAATTCTTCTAACTTCCGAATCACCCGCCCCCACAAGCTAGTTTAGCTAAAGCAAATGCGGAAAGTATTATTTAGGGGATCGGGGTTCGAAAATGCAAAACGACAAGTCGGGTCGTTACAATAGCTTACCCTAATACAGATTGCTTCCACGGCTCGAATCTGCAATCTATAGATCATACCGAGACAACTCTACTTTGAGGCTCCCCTTCTACTTGCATCAACTGCATGAACTAGAAATTTTTTATCATGGACATAATTTCCTCGGGAGAAAACATATCCGTCATAAATTCCAGATTCTATTAATGTAGACTTAGAAATTAAAGAAAGTACCTTGTTAGTAGGCTGTGCATAATTTGGTAAATATCAAATTGCCGTAATAAAATCGACAATTTTGCCATTTGGTATAGGGTATTTTGGTATTTGGTATGCTATTTTGTTTAAGTTTTTTAAAATATTGGTATTATGTATGTATTTGATATTTTAAAATAAAATACCGAAATATCGATGTTGTACCGAAATATATATTATATTACACAAAATACATATTATCAATTATAACATAAATATAAAAAATCTATAATTTAACTTTCCTTTATTCTCTAAGTTCATCAATTAACTCTAAACAAGTAACAAGACGTTTATAATGACCAAATATTCTTTTCTATATAATTTTTTCTATTTGGGTCGATATTTGCTAGTTTTGGACGAAATTTTTGCCAACAAATATTTTTAGTTTTGTATTTTTGAGTACTTTAATTAAGAATATTAGATTCTATGGCTTTGTGCACTAATTAGTATTCAAATTAAAGTTACCGAACCGAATAAACCGAAACCGAAAGGAGAAAAATCGAACCATACCGAATTTAATTAGGTACGGTAATAGTATAAGATTTTAAGAAACTAATTACCGAAAATAGCGAATCGAAATATTTAAATACTATACCATACCGACCTACGAACATTCCTATTTGTAAACAAAGGAACACCAAAGATTCTCAATCTAAGACTTTGGAAAGACCAGAGTCTCCGGTCAAAGAGGCTGGTCGTTCAAGAAATTTAAACATCTTGTTGTTCCCATTCTTTTCATACTTGAGCTGGTTAATTTCAAAGTCTAGGAAAGGAAAAGTAGGGTTTAGTCTTTTTATTCGACAGGTTTGTGCTTCGAAATAACGTTTATTTTTAATAATATTATGTTCACTTCATCCTCTTCTCAAGATAAGGATGAACAAAGAAGTCAAATGCAGCATATCGACTGGTATTCGCTTATAAAGATTATTATTGAAACTCAAAATAATTTGGGTCATTTCTCGATTTGTTTGTGGTTATCCTTACGCCAAGTCTACACTAATCTTCTCAGTGTCGTTCCAATCGCGCTAGAGCCATTCTAATCTTCTCCGTGTCAAATAAGGTTTGCATTGGTCATCCTTGCGCAGAGTCCAAACTGTGTCATTCCAATTTAGTTGGATGTCTCCGAAGGGTTAATTCGCTTATAAGATTACTCTCTGCTAAGGGAGATGTCAAGTTCCATCTTCTGTCGCTGCAGAAAATATTCTAAGTTTTAATAGGTGAATTAGACTATAATTAGACCCTAAAAAACTACATTTTTGTACAGCTTTGTTGTAAAAAGTGATAACCAAATGCTCTAATTAGTGTTTTTCATGATTTTCAGGCTATATCTAATGAAAGAAGTCAATGGAGCAAGTTTGGGGATCAATTACGGAGAAAAGGTGGCCAATCAAATAATACCCAAGAAATGCACCAAGTGAAAAGTTAAAGAAGTACAGAAATTGGCCTGCCGTGGTCAGACCGTAACCGCGATAGGACCGCGGAAGAGTAGAGATGAAGATTTAGAGAGGCCGCGGTCCTGGCATAACGGCGGTGGAACCGCGGCAGAACGCGAACTAACCAGGGGCAAAATTGTCAAGTAGAAAAAACTTGGTGTAAAACCTTTATAAAAAGTAGGATTTCGGCCACATTATGGCAGATTTGTTTTAAAGAGTACTTTGGGCAAGAAACACAAGTGTGAGAGATTATCCAAACATCATAGTTCTTTATTTCTTCTTTTTCTTGCAATTTTACATGAAGAATATTTTCGTATTTTATCTTCAAGTTGTTATGAGTAACTAAGTACTTTAGTCTAAGGTTTTGATGGAACCTATTGAAGGATGAACTTCTTAATTACGTTCATATAGTTTGCCGGTTAATCTCTATTTGTTCAATTACGTGTTTATTATAGTTAATTGACAGTATCCTCAATTAGATGTGCCTATTTAGTGTGCATATTTCGGGAGAGAATGCATATTTAGGTAATTATTGAACAACACCAAAAGTATAAGAGGGATCTATAATTGCGGGTTAAAGGCGGGATTAGGGATAACGAAGCCTTGGGTGTGATCTAAAGTGAGCTATAATGAACAAAGCCAGCTAGCGTAACACGGGAGAGTGCGTCTAGTAAATTATCGCAATTACTCGGGAGAGATTTACGGTAAGAGTGCTCATGATTGATATAGATATTTTGGTGAATCTATATGCAACATAACCGGAAGGGATTCCATCTATAGGGGAAATCATTACCTTAGAACCTTCTCATAATTATTTACAACCTAGAATATTTAGTTTACAGTTGTTAATTATTTATTTTCAATCTTAGTTAGTAGAAATACCATCAACTATTGTTTACAAATTTTGATTGATTGTAAAGGATTTAGTGATTCCCACAAAGGTAATTGATAGGCTAGTTCTTTGTGGGATTCGACTTCGGACTTGTAAATTGAATTATATTTGCAACGACCACATTGTCCTTTTTATAAGGCATAGTTGGGCGTGATCAAATTTTGGCATCATTGCTGGGGACTTAACGCCATTATCAATTACAATTGAAAGAAGCACAAATTTTTTTAGTGTAGTCAGTTTTCTCTACACCCAATTTTGCATTGAAATTTTAACGTTTGTTGACTTGGTTGTACAGGTGCATGCCTAGAAACTCATCGAGATCTGGTGAAGTATTAGAAGCATTATCAGATCTCGAGAAATTTTTCAGGGCTTTGAATCGGGCCAACCGACAAAACAAACAACAACCAACAATCCGAAGCAAACATAAGAGATAACCAGGAAAACCCAGTAGCACCAATAGCGCCAGCGCCAGAGGCTGCTCTCTATGACTGGGCACAACCCACAGCTGAGAATCTATCCACAGCAATAGTAGTCCCACAGAAACAGACTGAGTCATTCCAGATCACAAATAACATGCAGCACTTGTTGCAGAATAATGGATTATTTTCGGGATCACAATTTGAAGATCCTTAGCAGCACTTAAAGAATTTCTTGTCTATCTGCAAAACCCAAAGGCAACCCAATGTAACTCTGAAAGCAATCAAACTATTATTGTTTCCATTCTCACTGACAGGAGCTGCCCAAACTTGGCTGAATTTACTCCCCAAAAATTCTATAGCAACGTGGGATGAACTAGTCAAGCAATTTCACAACAAGTTCCATCCACCCAACAAAACTGCGCAACGAATTGATGAGATTTTGAGCTTTAAACAGAGACCGATTGAGACTTTGTATGAAATATGGGAGCGTTTTAAAAGGATGTTAGTCATATGTCCACACCATGGTATTCCAAATCTAATATTGGGGCAGCGGTTCTACATGGGATTGTCAGAGCGTAAAGAACATTGTTGATGTTTTAGCGGGTGGGGCATTCTTGAGCAAAACATGGAGAGAGGGCCACAGTCTGCTTGAAAAGATGACACAAAATTCGGGCTGGTTAACCAGAGGTGCACTCATCACTCTAGTGGTGCTATCAGTGCTTTTAGATCCATCCAACTCTATGGCTGAAAATATGGCCACCTTATTGACACAGGTGAGCATACTCACCAAAAAGCTGGAAGAGTCAAGGCAGAAACAGCAGGTACATATTGTTGATACTACCAATGGGGGATTGTGTGCATCTTGCATTAGTCATCCAGTTGGTAATCAGTGGAATACAGAACACGATCATCATCACTACCCTGAAGACTTGAACTATGTGTCTAATTATGGCGGCCAGAGACAAGGTGATCAGAATTGGGGTCAACAAAATCAGTAATACAGGCCACTACAACCACAGTTCAATACTAGGAACATAGGAGGTATGAGACCCCCGCAACAATATGGCACCTTACCCACGACCACATGGAAACAACAATTAGAATCAGCAACAAGGGTATCACCCACCTCAACAGCAACATAGTGGAAGGTAGGATGATGGGTTTGATAGACTTGAAGCAATGATGCAACAGTTTATGGACTCTAATGCTAAAATTAATGAGAGTCGATTCCCATGATGCAACAATCAAAAATATTGAAGTACAGGTGGGCCAGATTTCGATGTCTTTGAACAATCGGCCTCATGGGATACTACATGCAGACCCAGTTAAATCAAAAAGATCACGGACCAAAATAGCTAATGGTGGTAAGTCTACATAATGGCAGATATATGGACGTAGAGCAAGAGAGGGCTCGAGAAGCCAGACAGGCTGAGACACTCATACCAATGTCCATCGAGCTGGATGAATCGACGAAACTGACAGAGGTGACAGTCCAGCCTGATCAAGAAGAAATTAGCATTCAGAATGAGACAGAGAAAGATGATGAAACTGTCCAAGAGCCAGTAGTTGATGTAGTAGCTGAGAAAGATCAGTCCCAAGTGATTGGGAAGAAGAGTCCCCCTGCACCCTTCCCCCAGAGGCTAGCCAAATACAAAAAGAAGGAGCAGTACAAGAAGTTCTTTGACATGTTGAAGCAAATCCAGGTAAATATACCATTGATTGAAGCTTTGAAGGAGATGCTTGGGTATGCGAAAATGATGAAGGACTTGATGTCCCGAAAGTTTGATTTTCAAGACTTGGCCACGGTTACTCTTACTCAGACCTGTAGTGCAGTGGTGACTAGACCAATTGCGGAAAAACTCTCTGATCCAGAGAGCTTTACAATTCCATGCACTATTGGTAATTTGGCTTTTGCTAAGGCACTGTGTGATCTAGGGGCCAGCATCAATCTTATGCCCCTAGCAATTTATAAGAGGTTGGGCATTGGGAGAGCTAAATACACCTCTATGTTGTTGCAGCTGGCCGACAGGACTTTGGAATTCTAGATGATGTACTGATTCAGGTAGGGAAATTTGTGTTCCCTGTAGATTTTGTGATCCTAGATTATAAGGTGGATGAAGAGACTCCCATCATTTTGGGAAGGCCGTTCCTGGCTACGGGAAGATCTCTAATTGATTGTGAGACTGGGAACTTAAGATGAGGCTAAACGATGAAGAAATAACATTCAATGTGCAGAAATCTATGACGCGGCCAAGTGAATTAGCCAATTGCTCTCTTATTGATGTCGTGGATGTAATTTTAGAGATTGACAATGAAAGGCTGACTATTGAGGACCCCGTTACTGCATGTCTAATGAATTTGGATGAGGTAAATGAAGAGGATTTGGAGGAATGGGTGTTGGCATTAGAGGGTAGAGGGTTCTCGGATAGGACCCTAGAGTTTGATCCATTGCACCTGGAAAATCGAGAAACTCCTCCAGCCAAGCCATCCATCGAAGAACCACCAAAGCTGGAATTGAAGCCATTGCCCGCCCATCTCAGGTATGAATTTCTTAGACCTAACTCCACATTACATGTTATTATCTCATCTAGTTTGATAGATGTGCAGGCTCAACAACTATTGCAGGTACTTAAGGAGTACAAGACGGCCATTGGGTGGACTATTGCAGACATCAAGGGGATCATCCCCACCTACTGTATGCACATAATTCTAATAGAAGAGGGACAAAAACCTTCCAAGGAACACCAAAGAAGGCCGAACCCCAATATAAAGGAAGTGGTGAAGAAGGAAGTAATCAAGTGGTTAGATGCGGGAATCATTTTTCCAATTTCTGACAGCAGCTGGGTTAGCCCAGTTCAATGTGTTCCTAAAAAGGGTGGCATGATGGTAGTCAAGAATGATAAAAATGAATTGATATCTACAAGAACCATCACGGGCTGGAGAATTTGCATAGACTATCGAAAGTTAAATCTACCCACCCGGAAATATCATTTCCCACTTCCCTTCATTGATCAAATGTTAGACAGATTGGAAGGGAGATCACATTTTTGTTTTCTGGATGGGTACTCCGGGTACAATCAGATCTCCATTGCAGTGGAGGACAGAGAGAAGACTTCGTTTACTTGACCGTGTGGCATTTATGCCTTTCGAAGGATGCCTTTTGGCCTATGCAACACACCCGCCACATTCCAACGATGCGTGAGTGGCATATTCACTGACATGGTAGAGGACATAATGGAGGTGTTCATGGATGACTTCTCAGTGGTGGGGAACTCATTTGATGAGTGCCTGATAAATCTGACTCGTGTGCTAAAGTGGTGTATCGAGACTAATCTGGTTATGAATTGGGAGAAATGCCATTTTATGGTACAAGAAGGCATAGTCTTGGGACACCGGGAGTCAAGCAAAGGAATTGAGCTGGATCGTGAAAAGGTAGATGTGATAGCAAAGCTACCCCCTCCAACTTCGGTCAAGGCAATCAGAAGCTTCCTCGGGCATGCCGGTTTCTATCGGCGATTCATAAAGGACTTCTCAAAGATCGCCAACCCTCTCTGTAAGTTGTTAGAAAAAGATCACCCTTTCTTGTTTTCTGATGATTACAGGGTAGCATTTGAGGAGCTAAAAAAGAGGCTAGTCACAACACCTATCATAGTTACCACCGACTGGGAGTAACCGTTTGAACTCATGTGTGACGCTAGTAACTATGCAATGGGGGAAGTGCTGGGACAGCGGAAAGACAAGTTGATGCATCCAATATACTATGCTAGCAGAACGCTGAAGGGAGTCCAGCTGAATTACACTGTGACTGAGAAGGAGATGTTGGCCGTGGTGTTTGCTTTCGACAAGTTTCGATTATATTTGATTGGTTCCAAGGTAATTGTATATACTGACCACGCAGCTCTCAGATATCTAATTAAGAAATAGAAGTTTAAGACGCGCCTGATTCGTTATGTGTTGCTGTTGCAAGAATTTAACCTCGAAATTCATGACACTAAGAGCACAGAAAATCAAGTCGTTGATCGTCTATCACGACTTGAAGGGGCCGAAAAAGCAATCAAGGTCGAAGAGATCCTGGAAACCTTTTCAGACGAGCAGCTGCTCACTACTAATCTTGAGGAAGCGCCATGACTTTGCTAATTACCTGGCAAGTGGTATAATTCCTCATGACCTCTCATCTTCCCAAAAGAAAGAAATTTTATCGTGATAGCTGTCACACCTCCCTTTTTACTACCCCGACATGCGTAATGTATATAAATACACTTGTAGGGTATACCCTGACGCTTAATTACCCGAGACGGATAAAATAACGTAAGGGAAGGAGTTTTTCCAATTTAAGGACAATCGGTTCGGGATATTTTAGAGATTAATCAGAGTCGCCACTTGGGAATGACAATGGTGTCCCAAGTCACCGGTTAATCCCGAATCCGAGGAATTTTGACTCTTTGAAATGTCTGCGAAGCAGAGGTCCGGATAAGGAACTCTGTTAACCCGGGAGAAGGTGTTAGGCACTCCCGGATTCCGTGGTTTTAGCACGGTCGCTCCACTGTCGTTTTTGACTTTTGTTTGACTCAGTTATAGATTTTAACAACATAATGTGTTTTTGCGTTAAATATTATTTTTTAGGAATTTGCGACATCGCGGAAACACGCCTCGAGTCATACCGCAACCAGTACGCCTATGACTTTTGGAGTATTTCGGCTTTGTCGAGATTTGGATTTGAGTCGCACCAAGTGCACACTCGTTCATAGGAAGGTATATTAAAATCGTGCCCTAAAGTAACGTCTATATCGGCTTTTAAACTTTGGGAGAGGTTATGAAATTCGCTATTAACCTCTCCAATTCTACTATATTATCTTATTACTAAATGAGGGCCCCGGTGTTATTCGGGCGAGGCTCGTCTTATTCTTATTTAAAGGTAAACCTACGAATAACTATGATTTTTCTTCTTTATTTATCAAATGCCCAAACTAATGGATTTCTATGACTATAATGAGAACCTCAATTAGGCCTTCTTAATGAATTCCAACGCAGCTTAGTTTAAGGTTAGTACAAACAAACGCCATTACGATTGCCATGGTCTAAGATCAATTTCACGTAGAGGTAAAGACTATCCAATTTATGCAACCTTCACAGCCGACATAACGTTCAAATTGAGTCGGATGATCAACGCGTATAAATTAATATCCTAATTACCTTATTTTATTATAATCCCACCATTCAAACGTGAAGAATCATTGTCAATATTTGCCAAAGACAACCTGTTTACACTGACTTAGCTATGTAATTTCAGTTTTTAATTAAAGCTGGAATAGGTGAACAATAAATCTGTTTGTGCCTCTATTTATCCGATATACAAATCAAGGAGAGATTATTCATTCCAAAAATGTTAATGTTTTTTTTTTTAAACAAATGAACCTGAATTTTAGAGACAAATATCGACAAATCAGTCCACAGCCACAATCCTAACAGCATAAATTTTATTACAAACTAACAAAAGTTAACATGGCTATTAATGGACAAATAACACACAACAGACTCTCGGCTATAATGAACTCAGCAATAGTCCATCCATACTATTCAACTACCATTTTTGACACACTTGAACTAATTATAGCATAACATAGTCATCCTTGTAAATAGAGAACAATTACTGCTTCATTCAAATTATGAGCTACAAGAAGCAATTGAGGAGGTGTACCTGAGAAAATCCAGAAAATAAAAGAGAGGATCAGCAACAGTATATACAGGGATATCAGCAACAAATTCCAGCAATAACAGTCAAAGAGATCAACAGCAGCAGTGAGATAAACAGCAGACCCAGGAGACGAATTTCAGGATTTCAAATTGTTTCAAAGCCAAATCTCACTCAAATAACAGTTTCCTACTGTTTTATGATGAATTCCCTTATTGTTTTTGGATTTTTGGATGTGTATTTGAAAAGAAAAGAGAAGAAAATGAATCTGAAATATTAATTTCAGATCTGGAATTTAAGAATATTTTTTGGGATTTTTCTAGGGTTCATATGGTTCAAAAATTCTAAAAGAGGCCTTGAAAATCAGCTGGAACCCCCCTTTTTCAGCCCCCTTTTTAGGTGTATTTATAGCTAACCTTTAGGGCTGATTACTTGGGGAGGAAGTAATGGGATTAATCCCACTTTCCCCCTCCTAAAATTACCTATTCTACACTTTGGTCCCTATTTTCAGTTATCAAAACCCTTCCAACATGTGCTGGAAGGTTCCAAAAGATTCCTTTTAGGGCCTTTTACTAGTATATCCCTAAGGGTTTGAGATTTTTACAGATTTCCCATTTTTAGGAGACCATTATACCCCTGAATCTCTGCAAAATTACAGAAATCAAGAGCATAAATGTCCCCATTACCCTTTTAAGTTCTAAACTATTACTAATTTACCTTTTCAATTCCCAATTGTGCCCCTAAGAGCACTGCTGATTTACCAGCTATGCCTAGGGCAGATTCTATCTAATTTTGAACCTATTTAACTAATGGCCAGCCCTGGCATTAGTATTTAAGGGCTGGCCAGATTTATTCTTAAGAACTATTTCAATTTTAGCCACTTTTAAACTAATTTCAGTCAATTAAGACCAATTTATTCCTAATTAAAGCTAATTGCAGGCATAGCCTGTTTTGTTATTATGTTTAACCTATTTAAAAGTTAGCCAGTCTCAAGTTGAGACTTAGCTTGGGCTATTAAAGCCATATACTGAACAGTTAGGCCCAAAACCTTTACAGGTTTGGCCACTTTGCTGTTCAGGGCTCAATATAGAGCCTGGGCTAGTCTGCATTTGCAGACATAGCCCTTTGCACAACCAGCCACTGTTAAACAGTGAGCTGTGTGTTAGGGCTCACAGAATTGGTCAACCCTTTGCAAGGTTGACCATTCTTAGGCCAATTATTAAACTTGTAGCCTATTTTTGTTCATTTTCAGTTTATGTCCTATTTCAAAACTAACCATTTTCATAAAACCTAATGCTAACAGCTATAACCAATCTTCCTAAGCATGATAGACATTATCAGTGTTCACACTTAACATGTAACTATTGCAAACTTAG
The DNA here is from genome assembly GCA_032618575.1 of Nicotiana noctiflora. NCBI lineage: Eukaryota > Viridiplantae > Streptophyta > Magnoliopsida > Solanales > Solanaceae > Nicotiana > Nicotiana noctiflora. Next base: position 56,094 of record JASVEL010003752.1, on the reverse strand, counting down.
CCATTTTAACATACAATTGCACACATAACCACATAAAGCCAAATAATGTTCATTGATTAATTAAAACTCATAAAAGGGGTTTGATAGTGTTGAACCTCAACTAATCAACTCACATAACTTAAACTCATGTAGCAACATGTCAAACTAACATCAATCGGGCTTAGTCATAATCAATTCATGTCAAATGAGACACTGAGAAATTCAAACATTTAGGGTTCATGGGCATAGACACATGGAAACTAAATCCCACAAAACAAGAGATAAAACATGATTCATTTTAGACATAAAGACAATGGACTTCAACATGAGACAGATAATATGAAGATAAGGAGTAGAAAAATCATGGATAGACAGTGAAGAAAGATCTCTAAATCTATCATTCCCAGTAACATAAAGGAAGGCAGAATCAGATTAGTATGCTTCTGTTAGCAGATTGAAAGCACACAAAAGATGGTATAAACCAATCATTAAAGAAAAGCCTTGGTTTTAATTATGAAATGACTAGAAACAGTAAGATTAGGGAAGTAGACAAAGGTAAATCAAAATAACTTAGTGAGAGGGAGTAGGGAGCAAAACGACTAATCCTAGCACTAAAACTAAGCATGCAAAGAGACAGAATAGAAGAACATCCAAACTATTGAAATCTATCAAAAGATATCCTAATATAAAGTCGGCACAGTATGAGAATCAAGAAGCTAAACTTGTACTAGAACTAGACATGCAACACAACAGAAGGAATATCAAGATCCAACAAGATGAGGAATCTTACTACTAACAGAAGAAGAAGAAGATAACTAAACTAAACATGTGAAGAATCATGAAGAAATGAGAAGTCATGCTGTTGGAGACTAATAGATCAAAAATCACAATAAAGACGAAACAAAACAAGATAAAAGATAGACCTTTTGATTTGCAGTAGACAGAACGGAAGAGCAATCAAGACGAAAAGGAAAAGAGTAGTCAAAACAAGACAAATGATGCGGAAAAATACAAACAAGGTGAAACCCTAGTACTAAACTGGTCTTTCAAATCAGAGAAACCAAGCAGAACGTAGAGATGAACATAAAATCCTGTTATTAACAGACGAAGCACAAAACATTTCGAATCTAGAGAATAGAGAAATCAAACAGAAACAAACAAAACAGACAAAATAAAGCACAAAAAGAAAGGGGGTACTTAGCTTGCGGGGCCGGTCCCCCAAGCTTCCTATCTTTCACTCTTCTATTTCACTCTTTCTCATCTCTCAGACCTCCTCCTTTCATCTTTCTTGTTTCCTTTTCTTTATTCTCTTCCAGATATCTTCCTTCGATTTTTTCTCTGATTTTTCTTTTAGGCTCGAAAGGGGGAGCCTTTTTTGATTTGAGTTGTAAGAGGGTGTTCAGGGGGTGGTAAAGGCGAGGTCTTGATTGGGTGTTGGATTTGGGGTCGCCGGAGTTAGGGTTCCGACGACCTTCTTCGGGAAATTCGAGGCGTTCTGGTTTGATTCGAGGGTGACCAATGGTATGAGTGGATAGAACTCATGGAGAAGAAGAGAATGGCATTGGTTTTGTGTGGGTTCTCATACTTTGGTGGTCACCGGCGAAGATTCCGGTGACCGGGACTTCAAAGAACAGGGGGTTTTCTGGGTTTCTTTGGGTGTGCTATGGCATGAAGAAGAAGGAGAAGAGGATAGGAGAGGTAAGGGAGGTCGGCGACCACCGTGGAAGGTGGTGGCCGCCATGGCTAACCAAGGTCTGAAGAAGGTGAAGCAGGGAGAGAAGAGAGGGGTTTGGGGCGGCTAGGGTTAGGGATTTAACAAAAATGGCAAAAATCATTCAGACAAGGGCCTTATATAGGCCGGCCGTCTTAGGTAATCTGAGCCGTTGATCTGATGAAGATCAACGGTCTAGACCAAGCGTTACTAAAACGACGTAGTTTCGCCTGTCTGAGAGATTAAAGGTCTTCGACCGTCAGATCACTTCAAATGGATGGCCCAGATTATGCCTCTCTTCTCAATTAATTAAAGAAATCAACAAATTATTCTCACCGTTGGATTATCTCGTATGAACGGCCGAGATCACTCTCTGAAAGCCTGGACCGGCCAGCTCATTGGGCTAAAGCAGATTGGGCCACTGCTTTCAATTATTCCTGGCCCAAACCAAATACACCTATATATTTTTTGTATTTTTCTGATTTTGATCAATTTTTATGTATTTTCTTTTATACTTTTTTTTTTCTTTTCTTTTATGAAAAATTATAAATCCTAATTTACTACCTACTCTAATTTCCTAATATTTTTTGTAATTTTTCTGCTATTTTTCCTTTATTTTCTACTACTTAGGCTATTTTACTAATTTCCTAATTAACTAAACTAACAAATTACTTACTACTATTTTTTTTTGATTTTTTCTAATTTTTTACTTATTCAAACACACAAAATAAAACTAATTTCAAGCAAAGCAAGTAATTGCACTCTAAAGCATATTTATTTTAATTTTGGAATTTAAAGGCTTAGTGCAAAAATCATGTGCTCACAATAGCCGCATGTATTACTGGGATGAGTCTTCAGTGCAAAGACAAGTGAGCAGTAATGAGAGATTTTTGCACATCGGCATATTCCGTGAAAGCATTTTTGAAAACCTTTTGACCGCACCTTGCTTTAGAGGTTGCCTACATATCCTGGGCTAAACAGGAATCAGGTCAGTGTAGTTCGGGAAGGTCTGGCAGTTTTAAAAAACTACCAGACTTACTGTTGCATTGACACTGTTGAGACTTGCCGACTTACTCCTTATTACACCGGGGGGAAAATGTAAAATGAAGAAGCTATTCTAAGCTATGATCCTACAATTACAATTGTTCCTAATCTAGCTTTTGCTCTTCTTCCCTTTCCGGTGATGCTGAATCTTCCTTTTTGTTGATTTTCTTGTTTTTCTTGATGACTCTCTTTTTTGTTGATTTTCTTGTTTTCTCGATGACTCTCTTTTTTGTTGATTTTCTTGTTTTTCTTGATCCCGAGCCGAACCTGCTCAAAACAAAACAACAAACTACCCCCTTTTTTTTTTTTTTTTTTTTTTGAAGGTGGGCGCCTAACAGAAATTTAAACGTGCAATGCGATGGAGAAAATATTCCCGAATTTGAAGGTGGGCGCCTAACGGAATTTAAACGTGCAATGCGAATGCGAAAAGTATTCCCGTATTCGAGGTGGGCGCCTAACATAAATTTAAACGTGCAACGCGAATGCGAAAAGTATTCCCGTATTTGAGGGCGGGCGCCTAACGTAAATTTAAACGTGCAATGCGATGCAGAAATATTCCCGAACTTGAAGGTGGGCGCCTAACGTAAATTTAAACGTGCAATGCGAATGCGTGAAAAGTATTCCCGTATTTGAAGGCGGGCGCCTAACGTAAATTTAAACGTGCAATGCGATGCGAAAATATTCCCGAATTCGAAGGGCGGGCGCCTAACGTAAATTTAAACGTGCGATGCGAATGCGAGAAAGTATTCCCGTATTTGAAGCGGGGCGCCAACGTAAATTTAAACGTGCAATGCGATGCGTAAAATATTCCCGAATTCGCAGCGGGCGCCAACGTAAATTTAAACGTGCAATGCGAATGCGAAAAGTATTCCCGTATTTGAAGCGGGGGCGCCTAACGTAAATTTAAACGTGCAATGCGAATGCGAAATGTATTCCCGTATTTGAAGGCGGGCGCCAACGTAATTGAAACGTGCAATGCGAATGCGAAATGTATTCCCGAATTTGAAGCTGGGCGCCTACCATAAATGAAACGTGCAATGCGAATGCGCAAATGTATTCCCGAATTTGAAGGCGGGCGCCTAACAAAAATTTAAACGTGCAATGCGATGCGTAAAATATTCCCGAATTTGAAGCGGGGCGCCTAACAGTAAACGTGCAGTGCGGAAAATATTCCCGCCAGCCTGAGGACTGGGGAGTGTATTTTAAAATATGTTACCTCCTCTTTTTGGTATTTTCTTATCTCTTGCCTGTGAATTTCTCCACTTATTCAGCAGACTTTCTCTTTTTGGTATTTTAAATTTTCCACATTGGTCACATTCACTTTAAACTGTTCCTGCATGAAGCAAAATTTATTAGATATAAACTGCTGGCAACTGGCATCTGCCGTCCCCACTTCTTATTGCTTCCTTTGTTTTTGCTTTTTCATGTGCATGGCTTTCGACTTCTTGTTCCTTGCAGACTCTTTTTGTATTTTCTCATTTTTTCCATTTTTGTTTGGTTTTCTTTTCTTTGGCCATGTTTGCCAAGCTTCTTTATTCCTTTCCCCAATCTTCCACTCTTTCTGATCCAGTGTTATTTCAACTTCCGTTATCCGAAGCTAGTAGTTAGCTCTCAAAAGGGTAAACAATGAAATGCAGAAAAAATGAAAGAACGGTAAGGGTATTTTGGAGAGATGACGGAACTTATCTGGGTATTTGCTGGCTGATTCCGTTGACCATGCCATGTATTTAAACTCTGACCCAGTTCATTCCAATCATTATTCTGACTCTGAATTGCCTTTGACCCAAACCAATACTCTTTTTTGTTGCCTTTTTCTTTTGATAGTCCTCACGATCGCCTTACGGTGCCTCGAAAGGTTTTCACCAATAAGACTCTCTCGTTTATTCTCTCAACCTCACAATCGTCTCACAGTGCCGATTAAGGTTTTCACTGATGAGACTCTCTCATTTTATTTCTCTCAACCTCACAATCGTCTCACAGTGCCGGCTAAGGTTTTCACTGATGAGACTCTCTCATTTTTTTTATTTTTTTCTATTTTTCCTTTTTGTATTTTGTTTTCTGTTCCACGGGTATTGTCCGATGCTTCGCTCCTTCGTTGTATTCGTTATCATTTCAGAATTGATCAGAAGGTCTTTCTTTGGACTGTAACGTGGCTTTGGACGGGTTAAGAAAGAAAGATATAAAGGCTCAAAATTTCAACGAGGGTTAAACATATTTACAACTCTCGGAATTATTAAAACATAACTTCTGCCCCAGTTTCAATATGTGGGGAATTTTTGGATTTTTCCTTTATTGTGACTGAACCTCAGAGAGGCTGCCTACGTACCCTTTCGGGATCAAGTCAGACGTAGTTCATCCAACTTTATAAGTTAGATGGATTTCTTTTTGACTTTTTCCCAATTTATTGTCTTTTTTTTTTCTTTTCATTCATTTATTTTTATTTTTCATCATCATTTTTTCATTTTGGCAATTTCGATCTTATTGCGCTAAAGCGATTCCGAGAGAGGGATATGAAAGAATTTATTCATTTAGGCTCAAAGGGGTTATCAATGGATAAAGTGTTTGGATAGAGAATAAAACGCCTTCGTCATTTCAATTCCAAAATCACAACACAATACAGAACACATAATTGAAAAGGAATCATACATAGTATCTTTTGACTGCATCTGAATTGATAGCAGTCTCTACGCACCTTCCTTCAACATCTGTTAAATATAATGCTCCATTGGACAACACCCGCGATACTACAAATGGTCCCTGCCAATTTGGCACAAATTTGCCCTTTGCCTCGACCCAATGCGGTAAGATACGCATCGCAAACAAAATGAGCCTATGCTTTTTGGAAGCTGCTGGCTCTATCGGATCAATAACCTCTATGCCCCTGTTTCAAAACAAAGAAAAAGATGTTAGTTTAAATGCGGTGGTTGGTTGTGGCCTCGAACTTTGATGGCGACTGCTTTCCACCCGAGTGCCTTGCTTGTTCACCGACTATCCATTTTTACTTATTCTTTGTTCAAAATCCACCTCTCTTTAGGTATGTACATTGTCCCTTTCTTGACGGATACCACAAACTCCGATCTCAATTCCTTTGATGACTCCACTTGACAACCTTTGGTCTTTCTCTTGTCCGAAAATATACCCCCTCTCTGTTCGAACCCCGTACTTCTATTTGCTATATTTTTCTTGAGTTGGCACCTTGCCGACCCTTATGTCTTGCATGATCACCATTGCACATATTGCTCTTGTGGGCTTAAATCACTGGCCTTGTCATTCCCAGACCTACGACAATTGTCGTGTTGGCTAAATCCCATCTTGTGCAATTGGAAAACTTGGTGGCAAATTTTGAAATCATTTCTATACTTGTTATGACCTGACCGACTCGATAAGAAGGAGGGTAAAACAAAGTGTGAAGAATAAAGAGAAAGGAAAATACAATTCCTAACAAGAAACCTACAGACGAATGACCTAACGGATTTTGAATACCGACTCTAGCGACCTTGACACGCACTTTTGGCCTTCTCCGTATAGCAAAGTTGATGTTCAACTCTTGTTGCAAAGTTCTGCCGTGAAACCGGTCTTCAATACTTCATTTCTTTGATTTGACCCTTAGTCGACTTGCAGCGCCCGTAGGGTTTTCGCCAACAAGCCTCTCTCATTTGATCTTTCTTTCTCTCAACTCACCGTCGCCTTACGGTGCCCGTGCGGGTTTTCACCGATAAGACTCTCTCATTTTGACTTCTCTCATCTTGGAGTCTCGTGGTGGTTTTAGTTCTTCACTCTTCTTTGTTCGGACTGGAGTGTTGCCCCTGATGTGATTGACCTTTGTTCGCTTGACTCGGCATTTCTTGAAGATTGATCGGAAGGTCTTCCTTTGGACCGTAATGCAGGCTTTTGGATGGGGTTTAGAAAAAAGGATATAAAGGCTCAAAATTATTTTAACCGTGGGTTAAATATTTACAACTTCCGGAATCTTATTTATTCAACAACCATAACTTCTGCCCCAGTTTCCTTGTTGGGGGATTTTTTTGGATTTTTCCTTTATTGTGACTGAACCTCAGTGAGGCTGCCTACGTACCCTTTCGGGATCAAGTCAAACGTAGTTCGTACTACGTCCGTATTCATTGTTGCATCTTGACTTCTCCCGATTTTTTCTTTGCATTCTTTTCTTTCTTTTCTTTTTCTTTTCTTTTCTTTTCTTTTCTCTTTTTTTTTTTCTCTTTTTTTTTCTTTTCTTTTGTTTCTCGCTCAATCCTCCATTTTGTTATTGATTCCGAAAGAGGGATATGAAAGAAAATATAATATGGCTCAAAGGGGTAGCAATGGATGAAGTGTTTGGATAGCCGAACGAAATGCCTTCGTCATTCCAATCTTCAAAATCTACCGAGTACAAACTAACTTTCGACCAATTCACATATTTGCCTTCTGTTTTTGACGATTCCCAATGTCATTGGGCAACAATCTTGATACCACGAATGGTTCCTTTAGCCTTGGGGTGCTTTTGCCTTTGGCTTTAAACCGACGAAGCATTATGCATTTCCGAGGCATTTATGTTCTGTTTTCCCCCAGTATTCACTTGATTCCGGCTTCACAGTATTTCAATACGTTTCATTTCTTGCGAGTATCATTACATCTTCAACATTGCTTCATTGACTTTTAAAATTAAGCCGAGAATTATGTGCATGTCATGTTACTAAAAATCAGTATGAAAAGAACTGTAAAATGATTAGAAATGGAATGACTAAAAGTGACGGGAAACGGAGAGTTGTATTAAACTGATGGATTGACACAACAAAACGAACAACAAAACTAACAGACTAGACTAGAATCACAAACCTAGACAGCACTAAACAAATTTATTACTAAACAAAGCAAAGTGGAAAGATAGAAGGGTTTTGACTCTCAAGACAACGTCCGGATTACAACCCTGAAATAACCCGAGCAAAAGAGATGACACCAAAATATACCACCAAAACTCCAAGAGACGGAGCGCCTTCCCAATTGACAAGCATGGCATCCTAGCCACTGAATTCTGCATCGACCGTGTCGACTATATCCGGATTTTGTACGGCAATGTAGCCTGCATTGATAAGCTCCTGAATTGCCTTTTTTAGCTTCCAACATTTTTCTGTGTCATGCCCCGGGGCGCCCGAGCAATATGCGCACATTTGAGAAAAATCACACCTCTTTGACCGATGATTTGGCATTTTTATCTGAATTGGTTTCAACATGCCCAGTTGCTTCAACTTGTGGAACAAACTGGCATACGATTCTCCCAAAGGGGTAAGAGACTTTTCTCGTTTCAGTAGCCTCTCATTTCTAAAGGCCTGATTTGGCCTAAAACCTGACCCGTGGGGTTTCTGGTATGCTCGTGGGGACAAGTAAAGGCCATGGGAATTACAAGGGTATCCACGGGTTCGATATAGAGGGCCTTTAGCAAAGACGACCACTGGACCTTGTCGTTGGGGAGGTTCAACCTGCGGGCTCTGTTTGGGGTCCCTGATGAACAACCTCGGAGGGGTAATGTTGGGCAACATGAGCTTCGGGTGGGTGTTTATCGTCGGGAACAGTGGACGTGATTGGAGCGCATTCCTGGGGGAAAATAGATGGATGCCGAGTGATGGAGCTATTGGGGTGGCTGGAAAGGCTGCGATAGGCAGGTATATTTGGCATCGGGTTCAGTGTAAGGACAGAGGTCCATGAAACTAGGTGGTGGCGGAGGTAGTGATTTTCCATCCATCCACGCCCGATACATTTCATCCACGTGTTGTCTCAACATTTTGACTTCTTCAACTAACATGTGATTCCGTTCAACCAACTGTTGTCGGGTGCCGCTACCAACCCACTCAGCCTTGAGATTCTCTGCCATCGTCCTCTAACGTTGTATTATAGGGAAGAGTTATTTTGGAACCACAACCAACCACCTTTCTGGAAACGGACACAACAAAACAAAGCCACCATGTCAGCATTAGGGTATCCCGCTTATTTATCACCTTTTTTTTTTTTTTCTACTATTTTCTTTTCTCTCTTTTTTTCTTTTTGTGGTTCATTTCATTTTCTTTTTCTTTTTTTTTTCTTTTTTGTAGTTTTCCATTTTTTTTGCTTTTTGGTTATGGATATGGTCGAATCCTATGTGGATTGCCTACGTATCATGACCCCGCATGAATCAGACCGAGCGTAGTTCTTGCAAATTAATGCAAGAAATAAAGAGATGTTTATTTGATTTTTTTTTTGATTTTTTTCTTTTTCTTTGAAGGAAAATTATAGAAACCGATTCCAACTACAAACTTGTGTAGGAGATTTCTACAAGAATAAGAATATTTTTGGTGTCAATTATGACTATTTTCTACAAAATTGGCCACATAATGGCTTACTTGACAAAATGACTATTTTTGCAAAAATTATTTAAGAAAGATAAAACTGAAAATCTTTTTTTTTTATCCTGTGGCTCATGGGGCATCGTTCGGCATCACCATAAACCAACACAAGACTATTTTTCATAAATTGGCCATATAATGGCTTATTTAGACAAAACGGCTATTTTTGCAAAATTTTATTTAAGAAGATGCAAATTCAAAATTTTTATATCCTGGGGCCTATGGGGCATCGTTCAGCACCAACACAGGCCAACATAAGATTGAGGAAGTTAAAAATGCAAAAATGTGGCTATTTCAGCAAAAACCGGCCATGTAATGGCTTATTTGATAAAGTGATTATTTTTAAAAAGTTGAGCGATGACTCAAACTTATTTTTGCGGATACAGCCTTTCAACATTTCCGCGAGGGAATATTTCAAGGTTGTGTCCAAAATTATTTACAAACGACTCAAAGTGGCTATTCTTGCAAAAACAGCCTTCCGGCGTCCTTTTGAGGGACATTCGGCTTATTTTAAGCAAGAATAGCATCACCCGACTTATTTATAACAAAAATCAAAAATTGACATTTTTTGGTTATTTTTGCAAACGGGGTGTGAACCCGGACTTGATTTTGCGGCTATGGCCTTGCAACATTTCCACAAGGAATATTTCAAGGCTGTGCCCGCCAATTATTAAAAATGATTCAAAGTGACTATTTTTACAAAAACAGCCTTCCGGCGTCCTTTCGGAGCATTCGGCTATTTTTTCAAAAACAGCGTCACTTCGATTTATTGAAAACTACAATTCGACATTTTTTATTATTTTTTTTTTGAAAGGGGTGGCCTTTCAACATTTCCATAAGGAATACTTCAAGGCCATTATTCAAAAAGAAAAGAGTCAAAGTGGCCATTTTTGCAAAAACAGCCTTCCGGCGTCCTTTCGGAACATTCGACTATTTTCAAAAAATAGCATCACTTTGATTTTATTGAATTAAAACACACATTTTTTTTTTTGATTTTTTTTTTAAAGGGGTGGTTGGACCCGATGAGGGTTGCCTACGTATCCCACCTAATGGCGAGAATCAAACCTGCGTAGTTCGGTCAGATTATTTGACCAATTATTTCAAAAAAAGTTCCACCTATTTTTTCAATTTTTTCAAATTTTACGGATACCTATTTTCTACAAATCATTATTTTCCTCCATCTCTCTTCTCTTTTTTTTCTTTTTCAACAATTTTTTCCAATCTCGGGATTTCCGCCGATCCGCATAACGATCAAGGACAATAAAATGCAACACATAATATGCTCGGTCTTTTCAATACCGGGTCACCTGTCCTAGACGGACCCAACCCCTGTGTTGAGTCCCCTAAGTCAAATATGATGCAAATAATCGTCCTAGACCTATGTTCAAAAATCTTATGGTTTCATGGATTGCTAGACCGTGTACCCGAGCGGACAACTCGAATCGAGGAGAGGGCTACGTACCGGTGACCCGCGGAGTCAATCGGCTTTGTAACTTATCCGGCCTCTATTTTCTTAATTTAAGGTGACTTTAACAGAAAGGGGAGTCTCAACCAGTAAGCACATCCCCGGGGGAGAAGAGAGAAGGGTTTTCGGCACAATTTTATATACAATCCACATAATATCAAAGCGATAAAGCACATAGCATGTTATTCAAATCACATAACGAAGTCAAACAAAAAACGCGAACGGCAGTTCTAAGGAGCTCGAGTTCTTAAACCCTGAAATCGAAATTCAGGGTTGGGTCCCCAGCAGAGTCGCCAGAGCTGTCACACCTCCCTTTTTACTACCCCAACATGCGTAAGGTGTATAAATACACTTGTAGGATATACCCCGACGCTCAATTACCCGAAACGGATAAAATAACGTAAGGGAAGGAGTTTTTCCAATTTAAGGACAATCGGTTCGGGATATATTTAGAGATTATTCAGAGTCGCCACTTGGGAATGACAATGGTGTCCCAAGTCACCGGTTAATCCCAAATCCGAGGAATTTTGACTCTTTGAAATGTCTGCGAAGCAGAGGTCCGGATAAGGAACTCTGTTAACCCGGGAGAAGGTGTTAGGCACTCCCGGATTCCGTGGTTTTAGCACGGTCGCTCCACCGTCGTTTTTGACTTTTATTTGACTCAGTTATAGATTTTAACAACATAATGTGCTTTTCGCGTTAAATATTATTTTAGGAATTTTGCGACATCGCGGAAACACGCCTCGAGTCATACCGCAACCAGTACGCCTATGACTTTTGGAGTATTTCGGCTTTGCCGAGATTTGGATTTAAGTCGCACCAAGTGCACACTCGTTCATAGGAAGGTGAATTAAAATCGTGCCCTCAAGTAACGTCTATCGGCTTTTAAATCTTTTGGGAGAAGCTATGGAATTAGCTATTAGCTTTCCCGTGTCTATTCGGGTTTATATTATTGCTAAATGGGGGCCCCGGTGTTATTCGGGCGAGGCTCGTCCCAAATTATTTATTAAAGGGTACTAATATTTGGCTAAGTTTTCTATATTTGTTTTTGCCTTAATCGTAATACTAATTCTATAGTAATCCAGGCCACGTCGAATTCTTATTACTTATTGGGCCTGGTCTTCTTTTTGAAATGCTTAGCATGGATCAGCATGGGTCCAGGCCTTTAAGGCCCAGGCAGTTTTAAGATTCTTGCTCGCTGGCCCAGTAGATTTATTGACATAGTTCGGGCCTTCACTGTATAACAAGCCCAAACCAGATTTATGGTAACAATAGTAAATAGACAATAAAGAATACATGATAAAACAGACACTTAAATTAAGAATGCAATTCAATTGCTTTTATTTATCAGATAAGAAAGAAAATCACTGTACAAAAATGATCGATATTAACACTAAATTACAACTAATTGCTGAATACATGACTGAATTGTTATTAATCTTTTGTTTCCTGTTAAAGGACCTTTGACAAACTTAAAATTACTTATACTAAGAAATTATAAGGAAAACGGTTTATCCCAGTATGGTGTTATCCACATTAAACAAATCAGTTATTTTCTAAGACGGTTCTGGTAATCTAAAATTAAGTGATTTAATGCTATGTTCATGATCATGTCATTAATTCTAAACCAACTTATCCTGGGCAGTGTCAATTGCAAACGGGTGACTATTTTTTCTTTGAAACCTGTTGATATCTAAAGACTAATTTAATGATATGATTAGATATTACTATTAATACAAGCCAAGCTTAATCAATGTTACTGAAGCCAGTTTCAATCTTCATTTGGTCGTTCCATTTTTAAACTTACTTGGATTTTGGTATTGATTAACGAAAACAGATTAACTAAATAAGTTTGTTATTATTAACGCATGCTAGAGAATCGATTAGCTTTTGTTTTAGTGGTTTTTCCTATTTAGCTAAGTGATGACGATCTATGATTATACTACCACTACACTATGACTATTATGCTAGCTATTACATTTCTTCTGTTCTTGCTTTCTACTGCAATATGCTATAAACTAGAAATAGCATTACAAATAAATGACAAAATACTTCAAATCTTCATTTCACTTGAACCAATCTTTACAGCTTGATTTTCTGGATAAGAGTATACCTGGATCAAGGAGAATAAGACCAATGAGTTTTAAGGGGAGGCAAGTAATGAGCGAATAGCAGCAAGGACTCAAACGACCAATGCAACAGTGATGAAGGAAAACACAGCAACAGCGACACAGCCAAACAGCAATAGGAATACCAGAGGAAAAACCCAAGTAGATACTCGAACAAAGCCCAGAAAAACCTATTGTCTGTATTGCTAATTCTATCTCTCGAAATTATGTATAAAACAGCCTTGTTGTATTTTCAGATTACTCAAAATTCCAGAACTCAAATGTATTTCTTATCTCACTCAAATTTTCAGATTGCTCAAATGTTGAACCCCCAAATATTAGCCCAGATTCTCTACCGTGGAGTCCCAGATATATTGCTAATATTACTCAGATTTTGGAACCAGTGGAATCCCCCTTTTTCAGCCCCCTTTAGGAGATATTTATAGCTAACTTCTAGGGCTGAATACTTGGGGAGGAAGTAATGGGATTAATCCCACTTCTCCCCTCCTAAAATTACCTATTCTACACTTTGGTCCCTATTTTCAGTTATCAAAACCCTTCCAGCATGTGCTGGAAGGTTCCAAAAGATTCTCTTTTATGGCCTTTTACTAGTATAACCTTAGGGGTTTGAGATTTTTACAGATTTCCCATATTTAGGAGACCATTATACCCCTGAATCTCTGCAAAATTACAGAAATCAGGAGCATAAATGTCCCCATTACCCTTTTAAGTTCTAACTAGTTACTATTTTACCTTTTCAATTCCCAATTGTGCCCCTAAGGGCACTGCTGATTTACCAGCTATGCCTAGGGCAGATTCTATCTAATTTTGAACCTATTTAACTAATGGCCAGCCCTGGCATTAGTATTTAAGGGCTGGCCAGATTTATTCTTAAGAACTATTTCAATTTTAGCCACTTTTAAACTAATTTCAGTCAATTAAGACCAATTTATTCCTAATTAAAGCTAATTGCAGGCATAGCCTGTTTTGTTATTATGTTTAACCTATTTAAAAGTTAGCCAGCCTCAAGTTGAGACTTAGCTTGGGCTATTAAAGCCATATATTGAACAGCTAGGCCCAAAACCTTTACAGGTTTGGCCACTTTGCTGTTCAGGGCTCAATATAGAGCCTGGGCTAGTCCGCATTTGCAGACATAGCCCCTTTGCACAACCAGCCACTGTTAAACAGTGAGCTGTGTGTTAGGGCTCACAGAATTGGTCAACCCTTTGCAAGGTTGACCATTCTTAGGCCAATTATTAAACTTGTAGCCTATTTTTGTTCATTTTCAGTTTATGTCCTATTTCAAAACTAACCATTTTCATAAAACCTAATGCTAACAGCTATAACCAATCTTCCTAAGCATGATAGACATTATCAGTGTTCACACTTAACATGTAACTATTGCAAACTTAGCCATTTTAACATACAATTGCACACATAACCACATAAAGCCAAATAATGTTCATTGATTAATTAAAACTCATAAAAGGGGTTTGATAGTGTTGAACCTCAACTAATCAACTCACATAACTTAAACTCATGTAGCAACATGTCAAACTAACATCAATCGGGCTTAGTCATAATCAATTCATGTCAAATGAGACACTGAGAAATTCAAACATTTAGGGTTCATGGGCATAGACACATGGAAACTAAATCCCACAAAACAAGAGATAAAACATGATTCATTTTAGACATAAAGACAATGGACTTCAACATGAGACAGATAATATGAAGATAAGGAGTAGAAAAATCATGGATAGACAGTGAAGAAAGATCTCTAAATCTATCATTCCCAGTAACATAAAGGAAGGCAGAATCAGATTAGTATGCTTCTGTTAGCAGATTGAAAGCACACAAAAGATGGTATAAACCAATCATTAAAGAAAAGCCTTGGTTTTAATTATGAAATGACTAGAAACAGTAAGATTAGGGAAGTAGACAAAGGTAAATCAAAATAACTTAGTGAGAGGGAGTAGGGAGCAAAACGACTAATCCTAGCACTAAAACTAAGCATGCAAAGAGACAGAATAGAAGAACATCCAAACTATTGAAATCTATCAAAAGATATCCTAATATAAAGTCGGCACAGAATGAGAATCAAGAAGCTAAACTTGTACTAGAACTAGACATGCAACACAACGGAAGGAATATCAAGATCCAACAAGATGAGGAATCTTACTACTAACAGAAGAAGAAGAAGATAACTAAACTAAACATGTGAAGAATCATGAAGAAATGAGAAGTCATGCTGTTGGAGACTAATAGATCAAAAATCACAATAAAGACGAAACAAAACAAGATAAAAGATAGACCTTTTGATTTGCAGTAGACAGAACGGAAGAGCAATCAAGACGAAAAGGAAAAGAGTAGTCAAAACAAGACAAATGATGCGGAAAAAGACAAACAAGGTGAAACCCTAGTACTAAACTGGTCTTTCAAATCAGAGAAACCAAGCAGAACGTAGAGATGAACATAAAATCTTGTTATTAACAGACGAAGCACAAAACATTTCGAATCTAGAGAATAGAGAAATCAAACAGAAACAAACAAAACAGACAAAATAAAGCACAAAAAGAAAGGGGGTACTTAGCTTGCGGGGCCGGTCCCCCAAGCTTCCTATCTTTCACTCTTCTATTTCACTCTTTCTCATCTCTCAGACCTCCTCCTTTCATCTTTCTTGTTTCCTTTTCTTTATTCTCTTCCAGATATCTTCCTTCGATTTTTTCTCTGATTTTTCTTTTAGGCTCGAAAGGGGGAGCCTTTTTTGATTTGAGTTGTAAGAGGGTGTTCAGGGGGTGGTAAAGGCGAGGTCTTGATTGGGTGTTGGATTTGGGGTCGCCGGAGTTAGGGTTCCGACGACCTTCTTCGGGAAATTCGAGGCGTTCTGGTTTGATTCGAGGGTGACCAATGGTATGAGTGGATAGAACTCATGGAGAAGAAGAGAATGGCATTGGTTTTGTGTGGGTTCTCATACTTTGGTGGTCACCGGCGAAGATTCCGGTGACCGGGACTTCGAAGAACAGGGGGTTTTCTGGGTTTTTTGGGTGTGCTATGGCATGAAGAAGAAGGAGAAGAGGATAGGAGAGGTAAGGGAGGTCGGCGACCACCGTGGAAGGTGGTGGCCGCCATGGCTAACCAAGGTCTGAAGAAGGTGAAGCAGGGAGAGAAGAGAGGGGTTTGGGGCGGCTAGGGTTAGGGATTTAACAAAAATGGCAAAAATCATTCAGACAAGGGCCTTATATAGGCCGGCCGTCTTAGGTAATCTGAGCCGTTGATCTGATGAAGATCAACGGTCTAGACCAAGCGTTACTAAAACGACGTAGTTTCGCCTGTCTGGGAGATTAAAGGTCTTCGACCGTCAGATCACTTCAAATGGATGGCCCGGATTATGCCTCTCTTCTCAATTAATTAAAGAAATCAACAAATTATTCTCACCGTTAGATTATCTCGTATGAACGGCTGAGATCACTCTCTGAAAGCCTGGACCGGCCAGCTCATTGGGCTAAAGCAGATTGGGCCACTGCTTTCAATTATTCCTGGCCCAAACCAAATACACCTATATATTTTTTGTATTTTTCTGATTTTGATCAATTTTTATGTATTTTCTTTTATACTTTTTTTTTTCTTTTCTTTTATGAAAAATTATAAATCCTAATTTACTACCTACTCTAATTTCCTAATATTTTTTGTAATTTTTCTGCTATTTTTCCTTTATTTTCTACTACTTAGGCTATTTTACTAATTTCCTAATTAACTAAACTAACAAATTACTTACTACTATTTTTTTTTGATTTTTTCTAATTTTTTACTTATTCAAACACACAAAATAAAACTAATTTCAAGCAAAGCAAGTAATTGCACTCTAAAGCATATTTATTTTAATTTTGGAATTTAAAGGCTTAGTGCAAAAATCATGTGCTCACAATAGCCGCATGTATTACTGGGATGAGTCTTATCTATTTAGAATATGTGTTGACAATATGATATGGAGGTGTGTCCCCGAGATAGAATAATCTTCTGTTTTGCAGGATTGTCACGCATCAACATATGGAGGACATTTTGGAGGGGTCAGGACAGATGCGAAAGTGCTTGAGGCCGAATTCTTTTGGCTAACAATGTTTAGAGACGCGTACATATGGGTTAAGGGCCGCAATGAATTTCAGTGGATCGGGAACATTTCTCGTCGCCACGAGATGCCCATGAACCCGATTCAAGAGGTGGAAGTGTTTGATGTCTGGGGAATTGACTTCACAGGCCCCTTCGTCAGCTCATTTGGCAATAAATACATACTGGTTGATGTGGACTACGTGTCCAAGTGGGTAGAAGCTACCACTAATGATGCAAGAGTAGTGGTGGAATTTCTGAAGAATAACATATTCACCCGATTTGGGACGCCACGAGCGATTATCAGCGACGAAGACACTCACTTCTGTAATAGAGCCTTCGAAAAGTTACTTGCTAAGTATGACGTACGCCACAAGGTGGCTACTCCGTATCATCTGCAAACTAGTGGGCGGGTGGAAGTGTCCAACAGAGAGATCAAGAGTGTTTTGACCAAGATTGTGAACGCCACAAGAACTGATTGGGCGAGAAAGCTAGATGATCCACTCTGGGCCTACAGGACTGCGTTTAAAACACCAATTGGTATGTCATTGTATAAGATGGTATTTGGAAAGGCATGTCACTTGCTAGTTGAACTTGAACATAAAGCATGGTGGGCATTGAAGTAGTTGAATTTTGATATTGATGCTGCATGCACAAATAGAATCACTGAGTTGCATGCGCTTGACGAGTTCAGACATCTTGCTTTTGAGAGCACAAGATTGTACAAGGAAAGAATGAAGAGGTTACACAGCCAGAACATAGTTGGGCATGATCATTAAGCCAATTGACAAACAACGTATGAGGATGCTTCAGAAACAAAACAACTAAACAAGTCCCGACAAAATTAGAGTCGATTGAAAATAGTTGTGTAAATGCGCATAAAAATTTACCATAATTGTTACCCTTTGTTGTTGATTCATGATATGATAATACATTGTGAAAGAATTTGAGCATGCATCACCCAAAACTTTAGGACGATAGGTAGAGTAGTTCGAACCCTTTATAAGTTACTTCAAATGCCATTAATCTTATTTAGCCAATGCTACAATAAGTTCAATCAACTCATTTAGTTTCACAATTCGTAATAAAGCTTCAGTCAATGCTCCTCGATGTTCAAAGGTTCACAATTTCCTTCCACAAACCTTTAGAGGTTCAATTTCACCACTCAGATAGTGGGAAAGACTTCATTTGTTCTCCTTCCCATACACTTAACTATATTGACATTATCTTCGTTTCTGAGTTCTCAAAATAAACATAGAGAGAAGATGCTTTAGATGTGTCCAGCATATTCAAAGTACATGGAATATACTAAACACAGTGAAAAAAAACATGGAACGTCATGTTACCACTATCAAGGAAATTGGTAATGCAGGCGAGGGCATCACTTTAGGTGCACTTTCAAGCTTGATAAGGAGCACCAGATGCTGTAACTGATGTTGTAACGGAATGTGACCAGAACATAAACAGCATCAGTCTTACTGGGGCAATAAAACTTACATTCAATCACGTTGGTTCATTCTGCTATTCACATAGTACTGAATGATTGCCCATTGATCAACTCCATTTAGTTTCCTGATGGACAACAAGAGAGAGAATAAACGGCGACAACCACGTCATGTCCAACAAAATCACAGTGAACAGGGTGTTTGACTTTTACCATTTTCAGCTATGTAGAAAATACTATACCAAACATCTCAATGACAACATTCAGTTCAACGACAACATTCAGTCCAAAATGCTTACAGATTGTAGACAGACTTGATGCAGATACAAGATATCTTTTAGATTTTAAAAGTTAAAAAGTGTAGCTTTCATGATGAAGGATATCATGACAAGCAAAGTAAAACAATAATGAGAGATTAAAGTCATCCATGCAAAACGATATTTGCAATCCTCAACACTATAAACTTACACTGAGCAGTCCCAAAGAAAAGCAAAAGGAAGGAAAAGAAATCTTGAGACAAAGAATAAGAATGCCAACCATCATCATTCTCCTTCTGAATTTGAAAAGGATGGTTAATTTGTAGTTTTAAGAGCCAACAATAATGACTAACAAGTTCAGTTTTTCACAAAATAGTACTATAAGCACAACAGCGAAATATATTGACCAGATTGTACTATGTCCGATCGCATAAATCATTCACATATAAACTGTTCAACAGTAGAAAGTTGAGAGTAACATGAGCATTTATCTCCAATTTTGCATTACTTGAACCGATAATGAAGATCAAATACTTCCAATATCAAGCTAACATGTGCATCGGGAATATAAAGGAAACTTCACTACAGAATTCAACAGCATAAAGAGCAAAATGTGAATAAACTGCCCTTTCAATTATAGGTATAACAAATGCATATACATCTTTCCCAGACTATAGAACATATAAGCTTCTAATACATAAGATCAAAGGAGATCAATAACTTTTAGGCAGGCAATAAAGTTTGAGTACTGCTAAGGATATGTAAAAATAATGCAAGGCATATTGTAAGAATTACAGAAGATTTAGCACTGATGTAACTAACGATATCCAGCCCTCTCTCTACAACTTCTCCATGAGCAACATTAACACTTCTTTTCAAGCTCTCTGATAGCTTCCGAGTGAAAAACTCGACAATGGATCTAACGGTTTCAAATGTCACTCTGCCAGTCACATCAAGCACAAACCTCCTATTGCTTGGAACCGCCAACGTTGATGACACACTAGTCAGCCATCCATTACTTTGTAGATCTATCGGTTGACTTGTGTCTTTAATTTTTCTTGTAGGCACTTGCTCAAAAGCCTTTTCATTTACTTGAGTTAAATATTCACTTTGATCAACAATAGAACAAGCAGAGTTCAAACTCAAATCAGAATCGGATCTAGTAGCTGTCAACACTTGATGAGACGTCTTCACCAGCGTTTCAACAGCCCCGTTACAAAGGGAAACTAGAAAGTCTTTCACATTAGCTTGATGCTTCGGATTGGTCAACCCAGAAAACATATCATCGTACACATTTATATGCATCGTTTTATCAAGATAAACAGCAACAGCAGTGCTCACAAATGTCTGGATACAATCAGCTATCATTACTTTACATCTATCACTACAAACCATATCCACCCACATTGGCACTTCTGAGGAATTCGACTTCAGACACGAATCCCCAGATTGGTAATTCCCATTCAACCCCTCCTCCGACCGACTGTCTGAATAGAAACCCAAAACCAAATTCCTAGCAAAGCTACCAACAACAACAGAAACAAATCCAGTACCAGCAGTACTCAACATTCTATCCATGACCTTATCAGCAAGACTTGAACTACCAACCTCCTCAATCTCACCCTTACTTTCATTCCCATATCCCCTCAAAATCCCAACTGTTAAAGCCTGAGAAACTCTAATAACAGAATTACTAAACTCCTCAGATCTTGCAATTTTAGACAACTGTCTCAAACTCCTTGGAATTTCATCAGAATCAGACTGCAAAAAATCCTTTAAATCCTTGGACACAACACCAATTGCTTCAGAAGAATCAGATACCATTTCAGCCATTGAGATAAAAGCTCCCAACAGCTTCATAACCCTTTTCCTTTTCTTTACCACAGAGGGCATGTTATATACTTTATATGCACCATAACTAGAAAACCCAACTAATCCAAGCAGAATTATCCATTTCCTCTTCTTTTGAGCATAGGTCCAACTTTTCTTCACCAACTCAAGATCCATCTAAAGACCGAATCTTTATAATACCTAAGAAACCCCCACTAATAAACTTCAATCACTAGCTCAAAAACCCAAAAAATTGTTTGTTTCTTTTTTACACAGTTGAAATTTTCAAGAAAACTTGAACAAAACCCTAGAGCTCAAACTGAAGAAACCCAACAGGGAAAAGATTGAAACTTTAAAGATACCCACAATTGAGAATAAGGATATAGGCATAAATTTGGAAGATCGAGGTACCTAGGGTTTCGTCTCTGTTTTCTGACACGATTGAAAAATTAAGGACCAATAGATGAATAATAATAATAATGTAAACAATAAATTTTCAATTAATTTGGTGAAAGAAATTGAAGGGTCGTTAAGGAAACGAACCTGTGACGTTTATGCAGAAAGGGAAATGGGAGAAAGGGAGGGGCTTGTTTGGGTGACCAAGCAATGCTGAGTGGGCTATTTTTTGTTTGTTTGTAAGAAACTTATTTGAAATTTATTTCTGTCCAGAAAAAATATAGTAATATATATAATGAAAAGATGAAGAGGAAATTGAGTGGAAATTAAAATTTGATTTGGTAAATGGGAAGAGATTTTTGGAATTCGGGGAAAATGAAGGGATTTGGATTTTGGGGTGCAATATCCACAGGAGCAGTGTCTTTTTAACTACCCGCCGGCCATATTTGCACGTGCGATCACGTGACTTTGATGTCGTCCTAATTTATGGCTTCGATTCTGGTTGGTTCTTTTAATTCATTGCTGATATAAGCAAAACTTTTGTAAATGACATAATGATTTCGGATCTCTTTGATATTGTACAACTAAAATCACATAGAAAGAAAACAAAATGATAAAATAAATTCACACGTGATAGAATTTTTATTTTTGAGTTGAATTTCACCAGTTATAAAAGATTTGGAAGGACTGAAATTGAAGGAAAAAAGAAGATCATTACCACTTAGAATTAGCAATTAAAAGCAGTTTTTAAATTTAATACTAGTATTGTATCGCATGTCATTCTAATGACTTATAGTTTCGAAAGTATTTATGTGGTTTGTGCTGGAGTTACTAATGTTATTTGTTCTTGTTATTGTTTTGTTTATCTTGTCCTTCTATATAGCATGTTATTTATGGTATATATTTACATAACTATTTATGTGATTTATGATGGAGTCACTAATGCTTTGTTGTTTTTGTTTTTGTTTTTTTTTTCTTTTCTGTTAGTAAGTAGCGAACTGGAAGCGTCAAGAATATTTATTTGTTCACTTGTGAGACTATACATGGTAGTTATTGTTATTGTTGTTGGTCGGGGAGTGTGGTTAAGAATGACATGACATTAGTGGACGTAGATATTTTGAATATAATATTTGGACACAAAAATTGAAGTTTGATTGACGTACTAGAATTTAGTTAAGTGTTTCTGTATTGGTCAAAATTTAATTGAGAATGGTCGTTCTCAAGTGGGGTAATAAGAGGTCGATCAAGCAGTGATCATTCCTACGGGGCCAAGGTAGCAAAGAGTACATCGGTCATCGCCGATGTAAAACTGGCGAAAAGTTTACCTCCTAAAAAAGATAAAGTGCACAGTCGTTAGAAAGTATGTTGGTCGGGGACAATTGGATAAAGGAAAATCTATATATATGTAAAATTAAAGTGGACAATGGGAAAGTGAGGTGGCACATCTCAAAAGCCAAAAAACATATTTATCTTTTTTCTTTTTTTTGGGGTTTTAATCATATTTTTAATTTATTTTACACTAAAAATTCTATCTTCATAACTTACATTTTTAATAATCTCAATAACTCACATGCCTTTCATATTCATAACCTCTAAACATAAATGTTAAGAAACTTTTCTGGACTTATATAAGCACATATTTCAACATACTTGCAATATTCAAATCTTGATGTATAATGTTACTCGCTCCAAAATTAGTCATATTTACTTCCATCTCCAAAATCAGATCTTTAAGAAATGTTACTATATGTGTGTAAAAGAGAAGAAATGAAGGCTTTCGACTATACGAGCGAGAATCTAAAAACAGTGCCTTCTGAAGATAGTGGAAGAGAAGAAGAAAAAAATAGAGTAGGATCCACATGGCATAATGGATGTGATAATAAGGAGAAAATTAAGAATTTAGGGTTGATTAAATTTTTTAGAAGATGAATTTGCAGATAAATTAACGAAAAGCATAAAGAAAAGAAAAAGGATGGAAATAGTTGAAAAAGAATTGGGATGTTTCTTTTTGTCGTCATTGTAGCATATACATCAATTAATTTATTCCTTTTTCATTCAATTTATTTTCTTTTTCCATTTAATTTTTGAATTCTGAGTAAATTAAGAATTTTTCCTTTTCAATGGTTTATTATCCATGTAATTGTCATCCATGATTTATATTTTGCAAATCATGCTAAGTTTGAATGAATCAACGCAATCGTGTCCGCTTAAATAATTATAAGCTAACCTACCTTAGGTAACGGTTTTTCTCCTATTATTAACTTTAATGTAACATTTATTTTCTTAATATGTTTGTTCCCTTTCCTTTTGTTATTTCCAAATTTAAGATACCCTAAAATTAAAATTAGTCCAGATGAAAGTATAACGACTGAAGAATTGCTTTTATATTAAAGTAAGGGATTAATGTCATTTCATTTCCTTTAATCTTTAAAAATAGATATTAGTCACCACCAGTAATTTTACATTATTATTTTCATCAATTTTTATCGTTTTTCTTTGTTTCAAATATGCTAATTTAAATAGGTTATTCCATAATTAAACTGAAATATTTCTTCACAATTTTTCAGTCAAAGAAATATTGAAAGTATCATTAACAGATGATAGATTCATAAAAGAATATTCGACTCATATTTTTATTACGTTAAAAATATTATGTTCTAAATCAGTTAGCTATATTTTTGTTGTAATAAACAATATTATACATCTTTTGTATTTATATAGTTTTGGCATCCTATAAACGTAGAAAATTAGGAGAAATTAATTGTAGGTATACCGCGATTGTACTATTGGTAAGGTAACATATTTTACCCTTTCTTTATTTATCATCTCTTTTCCTGCAAATGCTGTTATTTTGCATATAAAAAGTTGATATAGGAGACTCCAGTTAATAGACATTGAGGTCTTTGAACTACAACTGATTTCTTATTTGTTATGATTAATTTGTTTTTCTTTTCCATCATTCTCCTCCTTTTTTATATTTATTTGATATTTGATTTTATATATGTTCATTTAAATAAAGATAATTACATTTGGTTCTATCTTTTCCCATTTAATTGCACATTAATAATGATGTAATTACCTTAAACGGCTAAAAACCGAATGATCAAGCATTAAAATTCCAAATAACCCCATTAACCTTTTAATAGTTGCGAAAACAATACAATTTTTCATTTTTTAAATGGAAAGAATAATGTGAGGACCCGACCCGTCGTCCCATGTGTTGCTGTTCTGTTTTCCCCGTTTATTGCTTCTTCACATTCTATTATCGGTATGTGGTGTGTGAGAGTTGATTTGGATTGGTTTTGATAAGACATGAGGCACTTAGTCTCTTTAAGTAAGGCTTAACTTTAAAAAGTCAACCAGACATTGACATATTAGTTAGAGGGCTCGGATGTAATTTCCGGCGATTCGGTTAGCTTAGTGAGGTGATTTGTGACTTAGGAGCACGATCGAAATTGATTTTGGAGGTCCGGTGTAAAATTAGCCTTGAATTGGCGAAGTTAGTATTTTGGTGAATTCTAGTTGATAGGTGAGATTTTGATTCGAAGGTTGAAATAAAATTCCGAGAGTTGTTGTAACTTCGAAATGTGATTTGTGAGGTGTGTGCAAAATTTCAGGCCTTTCGGACGTTGTTTGGTTGAGTTTTCGACAGAATACGTGTTTTGAAAGTTTTGAAAGTTTTGAAGAAACTTAGGCTTGAATCCGATGTGAATTGATGATTCTAGTGTTGTTTGATGTGTTTTGAGAACTAGAAAAAGTTTGAATAATGTTTTAGGAGGTATTGGTGCTTTTGGTTGAGGTCCTGGGGCCCTCAGGTTAATTTCGGGTGGCTATCGAAAGGAAATTTGAAGTTGAAATTGTAGGTTTTTGGTTGTAGCAGGTGTTTTCGCATCTGCGGAAAGGAAACCACAGATGCGGTTACGCGGAAGCGGAGCCAGGTATTGGAGGTGCTAAAAGGTTGAGGTTGAGTTATTCTCGCAGAAGCGGAAAGTTATCCGCTTAAGCGGAAGTTATACCGCAGGAGCGATTTTGGCATTCTCTTGATATTCCGCAGAAGCGGAAGGCGGGTTGCATAGGCGGTCCCGCTGATGCGAAATGTGGAACGCAGAAGTGGTAGGGGCCCTTAGGTGAAGGTCCGCAGAAGCGGACGTGTACCGCAGATGCAGAGGTCGCAGAAGCGACATTTTCTCTGCGGAAGTAAAATCTGGGCTGGTCATAAACGGTTTTATTGAAATATTTCATCCGCGAGGGTTATGTATTTTACACCATTTTTTTAGTGAGATTTGAGAGCTTTGAGGCGATTTTGAAGAGGGATTCAAGGAGGAATGATTAGAGGTAAGTTCCTTCGCCTAAATACACGAGATTATATTATATTTAACATGAAAATTGGTTGAAATTCATTAAAAAGGGTAAAGTTAGGGCTTGAGTTTTTGATATTTTAAATTAGAATTTGATAGGTCATTTGAGCTAGGATTTGAGAGTGGTGGTATGTATGGACTCGTGGCGAGACGAGAAATCCGGTAATGTGAGTTTTGTAATTTTTTGAGAAGCGGACCCGGAGCTCAGGTTTTGCTAGTTTCGAGATTTTGCTATATTTTGATTGGTTTTGATTGGGTATTATTCCCTTGGCATATTGTAATGTATTCGCTCTGATTTTGGTTAGATTAAAAGCGCATGGAGGCCGATTTGAGGGGCAAAGGCATCGCGAACTAGAGATTTTACCTGTCCGAGGTGAGTAGTACTTGTAAATGATATCCTCAGGGTTTGAAACCCCGGATTTGCATATCATAGTGCTGAATTGTGGTGACTTGCATGCCAGGTATGAGCGTGGGGTAGAACACCATTGAGGATTGTGACTTGGTCCGTCCCGGTTGTGATTTCACTGCGTATTGACTGAAACTTACTTGATGCTATCATGATCTGGGTTGATTGCCATGTTTTGGGCTTCTTGCCGATTATTTAAATCATTCAGGGAATGACATCACTGTTTTGCATTACTTGCATATTATTTTGATCTCGGCCCAAGATATTTAAATGCTATTTCGCAAACTCAACCATTTTTCTAAGATTTGAAAACTTAAATAACATATTATTGACGTTTTGAACTGAGAACTGTTATTTTGATATTGCCCAAGTGGCTTATGTGCATTTCTGAACTGAGCATGGATCGGGCTTCTTTTCAAGCTGAATCAAGGACGCACGATAAGAATTTAAGGAATGTGAAGTTTTCCTATATTGCGCTTGGGCCGTAAAAGACCCTCCAGAGTCTGAGCCCCCTACAGTGAGGGCGGGTATCCAAACGGATTGGGCTGCGCTCTACAGCGGTCATATGCATTGCATTGCATCCATGCATTGGTTCCTATTTGTACTACGTGTCATGACATTCAACACTCGCATTTTATTGGCATCCATGCTACTTCTTGCACTGTTGACTAGATACCCTGGTGTTATTTGTCGGTTCGCAAACTCAGCCATTTTTCTAAGA
Organism: Nicotiana noctiflora; assembly: GCA_032618575.1. Lineage (NCBI taxonomy): Eukaryota > Viridiplantae > Streptophyta > Magnoliopsida > Solanales > Solanaceae > Nicotiana > Nicotiana noctiflora. The sequence continues at coordinate 29,894 of JASVEL010003752.1, read as the reverse complement.
TTTGAAAACTTAAATATGATTTTTGGACTGACTTAGGCCGAGAGCCTATGTTGTGAGGAACACTGATACTGATATGAGGGCGAGGGCATGAGATACACATATACGCCACGAGGCGGCTTAATTGATATGACGTCGAGGGGCCTCGATTTGATGACACGAGATGGCTTGATATTGCGCTTGGGCGTAAGAGGTCCCTCTAGGAGTCTACCCACCTTAGTGAATGCGGGTACCCATGTGCTATAAGATTAAACCCGAGTGACTGGATATTGTTGATATTGTGCCCGTGTCCTCCAATAAACACGGAGTTCACGGCCAAGTCGTGATAACCACATTATAAGGACTCACGGTTGTCACACCTCCCTTTTTACTACCCCACATACTTAAAAGCGTATAAATACACTTGTAGGGTATACCCCGACGCTCAAATACCCGAAGACGGATAAAATAACGTAATGGAAGGAGTTTTTCCAATTTAAGGACAATCGGTTCGGGATTTTATTAGAGATTAATCAGAGTCGCCACTTGGGAATGACAATGGTGTCCCAAGTCACCGGTTAATCCCGAATCCGAGGAATTTTGACTCTTATAAATGCCTGCGAAGCAGAGATCCGGATAAGGAACTCTGTTAACCCGGGAGAAGGTGTTAGGCACTCCGGATTCCGTGGTTTCAACACGGTCGCTCTACTGTCGTTCTTGACTTTTGTTTGACTCAATTATAGGTTTTAACAACATAATGTGCTTTTACGTTAAATATTATTTTTAGGAATTTACGGTATCGCGAAAACACGCCTCGAGTCATACCGCAACCAGTACGCCTATGACTTTTGGTGTATTTAAGCTTTACCGAGATTTGGATTTGAGTCGCACCAAGTGCACACTCGTTCATAGGAAGGTATATTAAAATCGTGCCCTAAAGTAGCATCTATCGGCTTTTAATTATTTTGGGTAAGACTATGGAATTAATTAATAGTCTTCCCGAGTCTAATTGTGTTATATCATTACTAAATGGGGGCCCCGGTGTTATTCGAGCGAGGCTCGTCCCAATTTTCATTAAAGGATTCAGTACTTGTATTTAACTACGTTTTCTATACTTGTTCTTTCCTTAATCGTATTACTAACACTATAATAATCCAGGCCCGTCGAGTTCTTACTATTTATTAGGCTTGGTCTTCTCTTCATTTATACATTTGAACTGCCCAGGTACTCGAAACCCAGGCTTTTTGACTTCTTCTGCTGGCTTCGTTAACTTTGAATAATGATTCAGGCCCAGAACGTAAACTAGGCCTAAACCCAATAACAGTGGTAATAACATAACAGAGACATATATTTGAATCAGAAGGCATTTTATTTATCACCAAAGAAATCATTACAATAATCCTAAGTCAATTGTCTAAGTACATGAAAACTCAACGAATTGTTATTGCCAAATAAGTTCTATATGAAGATTTAATCAATTATATACAAGCTGTTTTGGATCATGGCTACTTATCTAGGAAATCAGGCTGAATTAAAGTGAATCAGCTAATTATTTACACTAAGAAAAGATGAACAATTGATAAAAGATGTTGACTATATTATTGATTCCATTGTGAGCTATACCTCTTATTACAAACCCAGTTGTTGCCTTATCTGATTATTTCCCTTTTTTTTAAAACTACTCAGATCTAAACTTAATTTTAGAACAGACTGCATTCACGAGTTGTGAGTTAAACAACTTGCTTATCCAATTAACGAATTGAGTGTCTATACCTAAGTGAATTCAAAGGTCTAAGCATGATTAAACAACTGATTTTACCAAGACTTAGCTCGTTGTAATGCTATTATCCCAGTTAGAAACGATTCCTTCTTATGTTATTTCTAATTCGAGACTTGTCTCTGTTTAAATATTGAATTGTTACCTAAGTGATTCTGATTCATGAAGTGTTTATGAAGACCGGCCAATGATTTAGAGCCATTATGATATGTTAACTTATGTTTTAAGGTTCTTACCTAATTAACTAAGTGAGGTACTAATTACTACTACTACTATACTACCACTACTACTAGCTATTACATGATTTTGTTTGGTTTTCTGTTTTCCAGCTATAACATACTACTACAAGGAATAATCTACAATAGAAACTAATTACTGTAAAACTACAACTATATGACAGCAAGATCAGGATCTCTCATTTTATTTCATCAATGTCATCAATACAGCTTCAAGTGAAAGAGATATGTACCTGAATCACAAAGAAAATCCAATGAGTCTAGGGGGTAAAGCAAGTAAGCACAGTACAACAGAGACTCAGCAATGCAACAGTGATGGATGTCAATGAATAAGGAAAACCACAGCAACAGCAACACAAGAGAAAACCCAAGCAGATAATCGAGCAGAAAACCCAAAAAATCAGATTAAATCAACAAGCTCTCCACACTCGGAATTTCCAGAAAATTATTACTAAATTGCTATGTTTTTCTCTGCTATTTTATCTCTCAAGCTTTTGTGTGATTTTCAGCTTAGGTGTGTTTTCAGATTACTCTCCAATGGAACCCCCTTTCAGCCTCATTCTTAGAGGTATATATAGATATTTTTTAGGGCTGAAAACTTGGGGAGGAAGTATGGGATTAATCCCACTTCCCCCCTCCTAAAATTATCAATTCTACACTTAAGCCCTATTTCAGTTATGAAAAACCCTTCCAGCATGTGCTGGAAGGTTCTAAAAGATTCCTTTTAGGGCCTTTTACTAGTATGACCTTAGGGGTTTGAGATTTTTACAGATTTCCCATTTTTAGGAGACCATTATACCCCTAAATCTCTGCAAAATTGCAGAAATCAGGAGCATGAATGACTCCATTACCCTTCTAAGTTCTAACTATTTACTATTTCACCTTTTTAATTCTCAATTGTGCCCTTAAGGGCACTGCTGATTTACCAGCCTACCTAGGTCAATTTTAGCTTGTTTTGCACCTATTTAACTAATAGCCAGCCCTGGCATTAGTATTTAAGGGCTGGCCAGATTTATTTTAAGAAACTATTTCAGTTTTAGCCACTTTTAATCTAATTCCAGTCAATTAAGACCAAATTATTTCAATTTTAAGCTAATTACAGGGACTAGCCTGTTTTATTATTATGATTAAACTATTTAAAACTTAGCCAGTCTCAAGTTGAGACTTGGCTTTGGCTATTAAGGCCAATTACTGAACATTTGGGCCCAAAACCATTTGCAGGTTTGGCCATTTCATGCTCAGGGCTCTAAAGAGAGCCTGGGCTAGTCTGCATTTGCAGACATAGCCCCTTTTGCACAACCAGCCACTTTTAACAGTGAGCTGTGTGTTAGGGCTTATAGAATTGGTCAACCCCTTGCAAGGTTGACCATTCTTAGGCCAATTATTTAACTTATAGCCTAATTATGATCATTTTCAGCTAATTCCTATTTAAAACTAACTAATTAATGAGACCTAGCACTAGCAGCTATAGCCAATTCACCTAAGCATGAAAGCATTAACAGTGTTCAACTAACATGGAACTATTGCAGTTTTAGCCATTTCAAAATGTAATTGCACCCATAACCATATGAAACCTAACAGTGTTTACCAACTAATTAAAATTCAGAAAAGGGATTTGATAATGTTGAATCTCAACTAATCAATTCACATTGCTCAGGTTCATATAGCAAAGATATCAATTAATCATTGAACAGAACTAATTAGAAACAACTTATGTTAAATGACTCACTGAAAGACTCTAACATACTCAAGATTCATGGGCATATGGACACTAAATTCTCACAAAACAGTCCAGAAGAAATGAAGCATGACTTATATCATTCATGAGAACCAACTACTGGCCTTAGGACCAAACTAATTCATGTAAAGAAGATAGAACAGTATGGACATTTGAACTAGTAGGAGAGACTCTAATTAGGGTAAAACAACTAAACTAATCATGAAGGGAAGCACAAGAGATATCTAATTTCACAGATGAAATGTTGCAAGCTAAACAAGAGAACTCTAGCTATAACCAAGAGTAAGGGACACACAAAGAAGAACAGTCATGACAGTAGAAGATGAAAAGAAAATAAGAGTTAAGCATGCATGACAGTAGAAGAAAAGTTAACTAGACTATGAAAGCTAAACAAATCAAGGACTATAATGGAATCAAGGTAACTCTTTTGACTCAATCAGAAACATAACATGACTTGAAACAAACAAAGCAACAGAACATTATGAGGAAAAATGAGATGGAAAGGAAACCTAGTTCTATCATATATCTTTCAAGCTAAAGCCACAAGAGCAATCAGAACAAATCCAAAACTATATGATTTAGTAAAAGTGAAGACAAGAAAAGAGTCAGAAGTGACTTAGGCTTTAAGCAAACAGAAACAATGTTGCAAGCTAAACAAATAAGAGAACTCTAGCTAAAACCAAGAGTGAAGAATACGCATGGAAGAACAGTCAGGACATCAACTTAAAAGATGAAAAGAAAACAAGAGTTAAGCTAATATCAAAACTAAGCATGCATGACAGTAGAAGAAAAGCTATACTATAAGAGCCAAACAGATCAAAGACCATATGGTTCACAAGATGATGAAGAGAAGAGAATCAAGGTAACACTTTGACTTATCAGAAACAGAACATAATTTGAAACCAACGAACAGAAGAACAAATATATAAAAATGAGCGAGTTAAGAAACCCTAATACGATTTCAGGATCTAAAAAGAAACAGAAAAACATACAAGAATACACAGGATGAAAGATATGAAACAAGAGAGGATGAACAGACAAACAGGAACAAGATACGAAAGATGAGCAAGTTAAAAACCTAAACTAACAGATGAAACATAAGATATAGAGAATCTACAGAATAGAAAAGACAGACAGAAACATAAGATGAAAGACAAGAGAACATGAACAGACAAGCAAAGAAATCGAATACATGAACAAACAAGCAAAGAAAACGAATAAAGCACAGAGAAGCAAAGAAAACGAATAAAGCATAGAGAAAGCACATAAGGGTCGGGGACTTAGCTTAGCGGGGCCGGTCCCCCGAGCTTCCTATTTCTCTCTTTTCACTCTCTTTTCACTCTCTGATTCCCTAGCCTTTCTTCTTGTTTCCTTTTTTCTTTATTCTTTTTCAGAACTCTTTTTTCTTCTGATTTTTCTCTGATTTTCATTTAGGCTCAAAGGGGGAGCCTTTTGGGATTCTGAGTTGCAGAGGGATGTTTTGGAAGGGTAAAAGAACAGGTCTTGGACAAGTTTGGGTTTGGGGGTCGCCGGAGTTAGGGTTCCGACGACCTTATTTGGGATATTCGAGACGCTTCAGTGACATTCGAAGGGAGTGAATGGGGTAGGGTAATAGATCATGTGGAGAGGGTTCGAACGGCATTGGTTTGAGGCGGATCTTCATACTTTGGTGGTCACCGGCGAGGATTCCGGTGACCGGGACTTCGAAGAACAGGGTATTTTTCTGGGGTTTTGGGTGTATTATGAAATGAAGAAGAAGGAGAAGATGAGAAGTGGGGTAAAGGGAAGCCGGCGACCACCGTGGGAGTGGTGGCCGCCATGGCCGGCTAGGGTTCTCTGTATGAAGGCGATGGTGATGAAGATGAAGAGAGGGGCGGCCGGTCTCTAGGGTTCGTAAAAAATGGGCGAGAATTCAGACCAAAGCCTTATATAGCCAAGGCATCCGAGATAATCTGAGCCGTCCAATTGATGGAGATCAACGGCTCACACTCACGTTACTAAAACGGCGCCGTTTGATTGCTTATGAGACTAAGGTCTTTAGCCGTTAGATCACCTTGAATGAACGGCTAAGATCACTTCTCTTAATTAATTAACCCTAATAATCCTGCTATCAATCTCGACCGTCAGATCTGTCCTGATGGACGGATGAGATTGGATCTCTCCACAGATCGACGGGCCACTTCACTGGGCCAATGGACTGGGCCAAACAAACGGGTTTCAACTGGCCCAGCCATATTAAACCTATGTATTTTTGTATTTTTTCTGATTTTAATTATTTTTATGTATTTCCTTTTATACTTTTTTTTTCTTTTCTTTTATGGAAAATTATAAAACCTAATTTCCTATTTACTCTAATTTTCTAATATTTTTTGCAATTTTTCTGCTATTTTTCTTTATTTTCTCCTATTTAAGCTATTTTCAATTTTCTTAAAATCTAGCTAATTAAACTAACAAACTAATTACTTAGCCTATTTTTTTTTTTCTTCTAATTTCTACTTATTCAAACTCAAAAGTATAGCTAATTCCAAACAAAGCAAGTAATTGCACTCAAAAATATATTTATTTTAATTTTGGAATTGTTTGCTCGGTGCAAAAATCACGTGCTCACAGCTGCCCCTCTTTGCTCGGGAACACGAAGAGTTTTAGTGCAAAGACAAGTGAGCAGTAATGAGAGATTTTTGCACATCGGCACATTCCGTGAAAGCATTTTTGAAAACCTTTTGACCGCACCCTGCTTTAGAGGTTGCCTACATATCTTGGGCTAAACAGGAATTAGGTCAGTGTAGTTCGGGAAGGTCTGGCAGTTTAAAACTACCAGACTCACTGTTGCATTGACACTGTTGAGACTCGCCGACTTACTCCTTATTACACCGGGAGGGAAAATGTAAAATGAAGAAGCTATTCTAAGCTATGATCCTACAATTACAATTGTTCCTAATCTAGCCTTTGTTTGCTTCTTCTTCTCTTTTTCTTGATTTTCTGTGATGCCGACTCTCTTTTTTTGTTGATTTTCTTTTCTTGCTTTCCTCTTTTTGTTGATTTTATTTTCTTGCTTTCCTCTTTTTTGTTGATTTTCTTTTCTTGCTTTTCCCCCTTTTTTGATTTTCAATGATACTTCATGTCCTCGAGCTGAAGCCTGCTCAAAACAAAACAAAACAACAAACTTTTTCTTCTGCCCCAGTGTGGGCTTTTAGCTAACATAAAAACCAAAATTGCAGGAAGTAAATATGCAGAAATGTATCTCAAAACAAAACAACAAACTACCTTTTTTCTTTTTCTGCCCCAGTGTGAGCTTTTAACTATATAAACCATGATGTGCAGAAAAGTATTCCCGTATTTGAAGGTGGGCGCCTAACTGAAATTAAACGTGCAATGCGAATGCAGAAAAGTATTCCCGTATTTGAAGGTGGGCGCCTAACTGAAATTAAACGTGCAATGCGAATGCAGAAAAATATTCCCGTATTTGAAGGTGGGCGCCTAACTGAAATTAAACGTGCAATGCGAATGCAGAAAATATTCCCGTATTAGAAGGTGGGCACCTAACAGAATTTAAACATGCAATGCGATGCAGAAAAATATTCCCGTATTTGAAGGTGGGCACCTAACCGAATTTAAACGTGCAATGCGATGCAAAAAATATTCCCGTATTAGAAGGTGGGCACCTAACAGAATTTAAGCGTGCAATGCGATACAAAATATTCCCGTATTAGAAGTTAGGCGCCTAACATAAATTAAAACGTGCAATGCGAATGCGAAAATATTCATTATTTGAAGGTGGAAGCCAAGTAAATTAAACGCATGCAATGCGATACGAAAATATTCCAGTAGTTGCCAGATGGGCACTAACCGAATTTAAGCGTCGTCGATGCGATGCAAAATATTCCACGTATTTGAAGGCGGTAGCCTAACCGAATTTAAACGTGCAATGCGATCTAGAAAATATCCCGTATTTGAAGGTGGCGCCTAACCGAAATTAAATTGCTCTTCCGATCTGAAAATATTCCCGTATTTAGCGGTGCCTAACGGAATTCAAACGTGCAATGCGATGCAAAATATTCCCGTATTAAGTGCACCAAACTACACTTAAACGTGCAATCGCGATCGAAAATATTCCAGTATTGTAAGTGGGCGCCAACAGCAATTTGAAACGTGTAATGCAATGCATAAAATATTCAGCATTAGAAGGTGGGCACCTAATGAATTTAAACGTGCAATCGCGAGCAGAATAGTATTCCCGTATTTGAAGGTGCCTAAATAGAATTTAACGTGCAATGCGATCGCAGAAAAATAATTATTAGAAGCGTGCGACCTTAATTGAATCGAACGTACAATGCGAATAGCAAAATATTCGTATTTGAAGGCGCCAACCGAATTTAGAATCGCGTCAACGTCAATGCTGAAAGATATTCGCATTTCGAAGGTGGGCACCTAACATAAATTAAACGTGCTATGCGATGTAAAATATTCCAGTATTTGAAGGTGGACGCCTAACATAAATTAAACGCGCATCGCGAAATCGAAGAATATTCCCGTATAAGGTGGCGCTAATGAATTAAACGTGCATCGCGATGCTGAAAAAGTATTCCAGCATAAGTGCGGGCGCTAACCGAATTAGCAATACGCAAATGCGAATGCAAATATTCCCGTATTGAAGGTGGGCACCTAACAATAAACGTGCAATGCGATGCGTAAAATATTCCCGTATTTGAAGGTGCGGCGCCTAATCGAATTTAAACGTACAATGCGATGTAGAAAAATACTAACGATTGAAGGTGGGCGCCTAACTGAACTTAAACGTGTAATGTGATGCGAGAAAATATTCCCGTATTAGAAGGTGGCGCTAACCGAATCTAAACGTCGCAATGCGATAAAAGTATTACGTATTCGGACGAGGGTACCACCAGAATTTAAATCGTAATCGATGTGGAAAATATTCCGTATTCGACAGGTGTGTCTACAATCAATTTAACACGTGCAATGCCATGCTAAAGAATATTCCTGGATAGGCGGGGCGCTAAACGCAATTTAAACGTGCAATCGCGATGCACAAGATATTCCCCGTATTAGAAGGTAAGTTTAACGACCTCTAAACGTGCAATGCAGGAAAAGTATTCCCGTATTCTGAGGCGCCTAACTGAATTTAAGCGTGCAATGCAATATTCCGTATTGGATACGGCGCTAACCGAAATTAAACGTCGATGCGAATGCAGAAATATTCCCGTATTTGAAGGTGGGCACCTAATTGAATTTAAACGTGCAATGCAAACTGCAGAAAATATTCCGGTATTCGAAGCGGTGCGCAACTATAACGATTCAGCGTGCAATGCGAATGCACGAAAATATTCCCGGATTTGAAGGTGTGCGCCTAACATAAATTAAACGGCAATGCGAAATCGAAAATATTCCCGTATTGTATTAGAAGTGGGCGCCAATGCAAATTGAAACGTGCACGACACGCTATGAAGAGTATTCAGGTATTGAAGCGCGCGCCTACCACGAATTCGTGTACAATGCTGAATCGCAGTAAAATATTCCGACGTATTTGAAGGTGGCGTTCTGCGAATTAACTGCATGCGATGTGCAAAAATATTCCCGTATTGTAGTGTGCGTCGAACGTAATTTAAACGTCACAATGCGAGTGTGTGAAAGTATTCCCGTATTAGAAGTGGCACCTCACCGAAATTAAACGTGCAATCACGAATGCAGAAAGTATTCCCCACATTATACTGGGGAGTTGATTTTAAAAGATGTTACCTTCTCTTTTTGGTATTTTCTTTTTACCAACTTATCTCGTGTGAATTTTTCCACTTATTCGGTGACTTCTCTTTTTGGTATTTCAATTTTTCCATCATCGGTCACATTCACTTTAAAGTGATTAGTGATGGTTTGTTCCCGCATGAAACAAAACTTATTAGATATAAATCTGTCTGTAACTGTATCCGCTCTCCTAACTTCTTATTGCTTCTTTGTTTTTGCTCTTTCATGTTGCATGACTTTCGACCTCTTGTCCCCGATTTTTCTTTTGTATTTTTCTCATTTCTCCATTTTTGTTTTGTTTTCTTTTTTCTTTGGCCATGTTTCCAAGCTTCTTTATTCCTTTCCCCGATCTTCCATTCTTTCTGATCCAGTGTTATTTCAACTTCTTCCGTTATCAGGAGCTGGTAGTTAGCTCTCAAAAGTGGTAAACAATGAAATGCAGAAAAATGAAAGAAAGGTAAGGGTATTTTGGAGAGATGACAGAACTTATCTGGGTATTTGCTGGTTGATTCCGCTGACCATGCCATGTATTTAAACTCCGACCCAGTTCGTTCTAATCATTATTCTGACTCCGAATTGTTTTCGACCCAAACTGATACTATTTTTTGTTGCCTTTTCTCTTTACATGGTAATCCTTACGATCGCGCTATAGTGCCTCGAAAGGTTTTCACCAATAGGACTCTCTCATTTATTCTCTCTCAACCTCACTATCGCCTTATAGTGCCGTTAAAGGTTTTCACTAGCAAGACTCTCTCATTTTATTTTCTCTCAACCTCACAATCACCTCACAGTGCCGGTTAAGGTTTTCACTGATGAGACTCTCTCAATTTTTTCAATTTTTTTTCTTTTTTTTTCTTTTGTTTTCTTATACCACGGGTATTGTCCAATGTCTTGCTCTTCCTTCATTGCATCTGTTATCATTTTGGAATTGATCAGAATGTCTTTCTTTGGACCGTATCGTGGCTTTTGGAAGGGTTAAAGAAAGAAAGGTATAAAGGCTCAAAATTTACGATGGTTCAAAAATATTTACAACTCTCGGAATTATTCAATATAACTTCTGGCCTAGTTTCAATATGTGGGGAATTTTTGGATTTTTTTCTTTATTGTGACTGAACCTCAGAGAGGCTGCCTACGTACCCTTTCGGGATCAAGTCAGACGTAGTTCATCCAACTTCATTAGTTAGATGGATTTCTTTTGACTTTTTCCCGATTTCTTTGTCTTTTTCTCTCTTTTTTTCATTTTTTCATTTTTTTTTCTTTTTTCATTTTGGCAATTTCGATCTTATTGCGCTAAAGCGATTCCGAGAGAGGGATATGAAAGAATAATTCAATAAGGCTCAACAGGGGTATCAATGGATAAAGTGTTTGGATAGAGAATAAAAATGCCTTCATCATTTCAATTCCAAAATCACAACAAAATACAAAACACATAATTGAAAAGGAATCATACATAGTATCTTTTGACCGCATCCGAATTGATAGCAGCCTCTACGCACTTTCCTTCAACATCCGTTAAATATAATGCTCCATCAGACAACACCCGGATACCACAAACGGTCCCCGCCAATTCGGCGCAAACTTGCCTTTGCCTCGCCCAACGTGGTAAGATACGCCTCAATACCAAGCTTGTCCGACTTCAAACTTTCGAGGTCGTACCTTCTAATTATATCTGGCCATTCTTCGTCGATACAACCGCCCATGGCAGATCGCGGCCAATCTCTTCCATCAATCAAATTCAACTGTTCTAACCGGCCTTTACCCATTCATCGTCATCTATCTCGGATTCCAGTTATAATTCGCAATGACGGTATTTCTATTTCGCGGGTATAACGAGCCTCGTTCCATACACCCGGTATATGCGGTGGTTCCGATAGAGCATCGCACTGCACGCGCGGTAACCCATGAGAGCAGAGGGTAACTTTTCGTGCCACTCTGCCCGGATCCCTCCACCATTTTTCTGAGAATCTTCTGATATTCTTATTCGCCGCTTCTACCGCTCCATTCGCCTTTGGCCCGTAAGGCGTGGAATTGCGGCGCGCGATCTTAAACCTTTCACAAACTTCCGCCATGAGATGACCTGTTTAAATTGGCTCCATTGTCTCGTGATAATCACCTTGGAGATTCCAAATCGACATATAATGTTTTCTGACGCACAAAATCCACCAATCGCTTCTTCGTCACCGCTCGAATGTCTTAGCTTACGACCCACTCAGTGAAATAGTCAATCGCAACCTAGAATGAACCCGTGCCCATTAGAAGCGGCTGGATCTATTGAGCCGATGACATCCATGCCCCAAGCAACAAAGGGCCAAGGTGCTGACATTGTGTGCAACTCGTAAGGCGAGGAATGGATCAGATCCCCATGTACCTGGCATTGATGGCATTTCTTTACATACCTGATACAATCGCGCTCCATCGTGAGCCAGTAGTACCCAGCTCTCAAAATCTTCTTTGCTAAAACGTATCCGCTCATGTGGGGTCCGCATACTCCAGCATGTACTTCAATCATGATTTCATTTGCTTGTCGTGCATCTACACACCGCAATAAACCCAGATCTGGTGTTCTTTTGTATACCACTCCTCCACTGAAGAAAAATCCATCGGCTAGACGCCTGATGGCTCTCTTCTGGTCTCCGGTGGCTTGCTCCGGGTATTTGCCAGCTTTCAAGTATTCTCTAATATCATGATACCACGTCTCTCCATCCGACTCTTCTTCCACAACGAAGCAATAAGCATTCTGATCTCGGACTTGGATCTGGAGCGGATCTATGTATGTCTTGTCCGGATGATGCAACATAGAGGACAATGTGGCCAAAGCATCTGCAATCTCATTGTGCATTCTCGGGATATGCTTGAATTCTATAGATTGGAATCTTTGAGACAACTCGTGCAAACAATACCGATATGGTATCAATTTCAAATCTCGTGTCTCCCATTCCCCTTGTATTTGATGTACCAAGAGATCCGAGTCACCCATGACCAAAATCTCTTAAATACCCATGTCAATTGCCATCCTTAATCCCAAGATGCACGCCTCATATTCGGCCATATTGTTGGTACAGAAAAATCGAAGCTGAGCTGTAACGGGATAGTGTTGACCCGTACTTGAAATGAGTACCGCTCCGATACCAACGCCTCTGCTGTTGACGGCTCCGTCAAAGTACATTTTCCATCCCGGTCTCTCATCTTGCTCCATCTCCTCGACAAGCATTGCCTCTTCATCCGGAAAGTATGTTTTCAATGGTTCATATTCATCATCCACCTGATTCTCGGCTAAGTGGTCCGCAATAGCTTGTGCCTTCATTGCCGTACGAGTTACATAGACAATGTCGAATTCTGTGAGCAGAATCTGCCATTTGGCCAGTCTTCCCGTAGGCATAGGCTTCTGAAATATATACTTCAGAGGATCCAGCCGTGATATCAAGTACGTGGTGTATGCTGACAAATAATGCTTTAGCTTCTGAGCTACCCAAATCAATGCACAACAAGTTCTTTCTAGTTGGGTATACTTCACCTCGTAGGATGTAAACTTTTTGCTGAGGTAGTATATGGCTTGTTCTTTCTTGCCTGTCTCATCATGTTGACCCAGTACACAACCGAAAGAGTTATCCAGCACCGTCAAATACAAAATCAGAGGACGCCCTGGTTCTGGAGGAACTAACACCGGAGGGTTGGCCAAATATTCCTTGATCCTGTCAAAGGCTTCCTGACATTCGTCGGTCCATTTCACTGCTGCATCTTTCTTCAACAACTTGAAGATCGGCTCGCATGTTGATGTCAATTGAGCAATGAACCGACTAATGTAATTCAACCTTCCTAATAAGCTCATGACCTCCTTCTTGTTCTTCGGCGGAGGTAGACTTTGAATAGCCTTGATCTTTGATGGATCCAGTTCAATACCTCGCCGACTCACAATGAACCCCAAGTAGTTTCCCTGAAGGTACTCCAAAAGCACACTTCGCCGGATTGAGCTTTAGATTGTACCTCCGGAGTCTTTGGAAAAACTTCCTCAAATCTTTCACATGATCAGATTGTTTTCTGGACTTTATGATGACATCGTCCACATATACTTCAATTTCTCGATGCATCATATCATGAAACATTGTGGTCATTGCCCTCATGTAGGTTGCCCCGGCATTCTTCAATCCAAACGGCATTACTCTGTAGCAGTACGTTCCCCAAGGTGTAATGAAGGCAGTTTTCTCAGCATCTTCTTCGTCCATAAGGATCTGGTGATAACCAGCATAACAATCCACAAATGAACCGATTTCATGCTTGGCGCAATTGTCGATCAATATGTGAATGTTTGGCAATGGGAAGTCATCCTTCGGACTAGCTTTGTTGAGGTCTCTATAATCTACACACACTCTGGTTTTGCCATCTTTCTTCGGGACCCGCACAACATTTGCCAACCAGGTGGGGTATTTGGTAACTCTTATGACCTTTGCCTCAAACTGCTTATTCACCTCTTCTTTTATTTTCACGCTAATGTCCGTTTTGAATTTCCTCAGCTTTTGTTTTACTGGCCGGCATTCTGAGTAGATAGGCAACTTGTGTACCACTAGATCTGTGCTAAGCCCGGGCATGTCATCATAGGACCAGGCAAAGATGTCCTTAAATTCATGTAACAACCTTATCAATTCATCCCCGAGGGGTGCCTCCAAATGCACACTAATCTTTGTTTCTCGGACATCATCTTCGCTCCCCAAATTTACAGATTCCGTATCACTCAGATTCGGTTTGGGTTTTTCCTCATATTGTTTCATGTCCTTACTTATTTCCTCCAGGGCTTCCTCATCCTCACATTCTATTTCACTATCTTCCTCGATTTCTTGTATAGTAACGTGATTGTCAGAACCGGGTCTAGAATCCTTCACGCATGACATGGCATTGGAATCAACACATGCAAAACTGTATAAAAGGAAAAATAAAGAAAAATAAGGCAAAAGTGAAGAAAAAGGGAGACCGCATTTCATTAATAAAAGAGTGAACAATGTTCGGGATACATGGTGATTTTCTTTTCATGAGGGGGAATGGGAAAACTTATAAAAATAACAACTTTCGGGAAAGCAATGAATGAAAATTTTGAGCTAACTACCAAGACTCCTTCCGGATAAGGAAAGGAGTAGCTTCCCAATTGTTCAATGTGACTCTGGGCCCCACAAATTGCACGTCCATTCTGCTCGTGCCTTCCCCTGCTTCAATCGTATTCACCTCCCAGAACATTTCTTAAAACCAAGCATTTCTTCATCAAGTTGGGTCTCAATGCACTTTGTTGCAGCAGATGGTTGATATTTTGTACCAGGCCTGGTGAAGGTGTCGGATAATTTGGGTATGGGTTTGGGCAAGGTCCAGTTCTTTTTGGCTTTAGAGGCTCTTTGGATATCGGCAAAGGTGGGTTTGAACCCTAAGCCGAATGTACCTTTATTCTCCGGAAGCCGAACTGGTTGAGTGACTCCCTGCAGTGTTTTACCTAATCCCCTCCCCGGTGCAAATCCGTTTTTCAGCATTTCTCTGGCCACCATTACAGCAGTTGGTGCCAACATCGGGGTTGGTAACTTTTCTCCTTCAGCAATTTTGTTCACTACAATAGCATCCGTCACTTGGTAGACCCAAGGACCTCTATCCCCATCAGTACCGTCAAAAGGTGCTACCACATTACAAGCATTTTCCTCCCCGTGTACAACAATCTCTTGCTGTTCCCATTCAAACTTGATCATCTGGTGTAGAGAAGATGGTACCGCCTTGGCCGCATGAATCCAGGGTCGACCTAACAGCAAGTTATACGACACGGCAATGTCGAGCACCTGGAACTCCATCGTAAAATCAACGGGACCGATGGTCACTTCCAAAATGATATCTCCCAACGTGTTCTTACCTCCGCCGTCAAACCCTCTCACATTGATACTGTTTCTCCGGATTCTATCCAGGCTAATGTTCAGCTTCCCTAAAGTTGACAGCGGACAAATATTCGCGCTCGATCCATTGTCAATCAATACCCTAGTCACGACTGACTCTTCACTCTTTACCGTGAGGTACAATGCTTTATTGTGTTCAGTTCCTTCCACCGGCAACTCCCTATCAGAGAAGGTAATCCCGTTAGACTCGAAAATTTTGCTGGTAATCTTCTCTAAGTGGCACACTGAAATCTTCTCCGGAGCATGAGCCTCATTTAGAATCTTCATAAGAGCCTTCCGGTGCTCTTCCGAATGTATCAACAAATATAGCAAAGAAATTTGGGCCGGGGTCTTTCTTAACTGCTCAACCACTGAGTACTCTTATGACTTCATTTTCTTAAGAAATTCTTCTGCTTCCTCTCCGACACTGGCTTCTTCAATTGACTTTCTCTTACGGTCTTCATCTTTCTCAGTTCCTCTGGAGCAAAACACCTTCCAGATCGGGTGAGTCCATGCGTTTCGTTAATTTCACCAGAAATCTCTTTTCCCTTGTAAACTACTGCTACCTTGTTATAGTTCCAAGGTACAGTCTTTGTACTCACCACTGGCATTTGCACTACTGGTTTTATGATTACTGGCTCTGCACTTGCGCCTTTCACAGTCACGATCGTCTTTGCGCCTGGCACTACCACTTTTAAACCTCCCATCACTACTGGCTTTGGTTTCTCAACAATTGCTTTCTCCTTCACAACTTCCTTTTCTAACTTGTCACTCGACTTTATCATCATGACGGCCTGAGATGGTTTTTGATTGCCATCACCCTGCACCAATTCTATCATATGCGTTTCGTGGTGATTTGGCAATGGATTCTGGGTAATGTTTGGGACTTCGGGAGCCTGTACTTCAATTCTCCTCTCATCGATAAGATTTTGAATGGCATTCTTTAATTGCCAACACTTCTCAGTATCGTGGCCCAATGTTCCCGAACAGTATTCACATCTGACAGAAGAATCAAGATTTTTCGGGGGTGGGTTTGGATTTTTTGGCGCGATTGGTCTCAACATCCCCAATTCTTTCAACCTGTGGTAAAGACTGGTATATGATTCTCCGAGGGAAGTGAATGTCTTTTTTGCTTTGTTTCTCCAATCAGCGTCCGGCCTGGGTCTATTCTGGTTTCGGTAAGGTTTAGGGGTTGGGTATGTGTTCTGGGTGTGATACACATTGTGTGGAGCTTGAGCTCTCCACACGTGGGGTGGTGGTGGTGGGTAGGCTTGTGCTTGAGGGTGGTGGTAATGTGGGACAGTTGGTGGGTATGGTGGTGGTGGTGGGTTATATGGGCATGGTGTGTTGTAGGGGTTTGGCGGGTAAGATGGTGGTGGTGGATTATATGGAGTTGATGGGCTTGGTGGGTGTTGGCGATAGGGTCTTGGTGGGTTATAATGTGGGTCGCGACTCCATGACCTACTTTCAATGGTTGATACTTCTTCTTTCTTCTTCTTTCCCATCACTCCTCCGCTTCCACTCTGTATAGCTTGATTGGTGGCTTTGATAGCCGAAAAACTCATAATTTTGTTTGTCTTCAAACCCTCTTCTACAAAACTTCCCATTTTCACAACTTCGTTGAAACTTTTTTCAATTGCTGACACTAGATGGCCGTAGTATGTTGGCTCCAAAGCTTGCAGAAAACAATCCACCATCTCTCCTTCTTTCATTGGTGGATCCACTCTAGCGGCCTGTTCCCTCCATCTAAAACCGTATTCCCTAAAGCTCTCTCCTGGCTTCTTTTCCATCTTGGTAAGGGATAACCTGTCGGGTATGCTCTCCAAATTGTACTGAAAGTGACTAGCGAAAGCTTGTGCTAAGTCATCCCAGACGAACCACCTTGTATGGTCCTGTCGGGTATACCATTCCAGAGCTGATCCACTCAGACTTTGGCTAAGTACGCCATCAACAATTCATCTCTACCTCCCGCGCCTCTCATCTTGCTACAGTATCCTCTTAGATGAGCTACCGAATCCCCGTGTCCGTTGTACATGTCGAACTTTGGCAACTTAAATCCCGCAGGAAGCTGCACCTCAGGGAACAAACACAGGTCTTTGTAGGCTACACTTACTTGCCCTCCCAGCCCTTGCATATTGCGGAAAGCATTCTCAAGACTCTTTACTTTCCGAGCCATCTCTTCCTGCCCGACACTTGCTTCTATCATAGGAGCGTGAGACTCGTGTTGTTTGAAAGTCGGCTCCGGAGGGTAATAGTGAGGATCCTGGATATGGAACATCGGTTCACTAGAAGATTTGTGGATAACAGCGGGCGGAGGTGCCACATATACAGGAGCAACTTGTGGTATAGGTGGTACTTGCTTGGTTGGAGGTGGTGGTATTTGGGAGGTGGAAGCATAGTAGTGAGGGTAGTCGGGATAGGTGGAGGATGAGTTCATTGTTGGTGGCTCAGGGTTAGGATTGGCTGGAGGGACATATGCAGGGTTAGCAGGGTAGGCTGGTAGTGGTTGACCTCTTGACCAAGCCTGGTACATTTCGGCCATCTGCTGTCTCAACTTGTACATTTCTTCCTTCATCCCTGCCACATCCACGATCTCTTCTTCGTGAGCAGGGTCTACAACAGTTGCCTCGATCTCGTGGGACACAGCCTTTGTCATCTTTTTGTATCTGGTGTTGTATGGGTGGGTAGCCAGAATGCCAGTTGCCTAGAAAATCTGGACTCACAAACATCAACACTCGTTAGTTGTTAGCGCATGAATAAGATGTAACGACTTAAAAAACAAACACATTTGCTCGAGTCGTTATGCATCATCCCGGCCACTGCTCACTTCAATCATCTTTTTCTTTTCTGCTCTTTTGTTTTCTTTCTTTCTTTTCTTCTTTTCTTTTCTTTCTTTTTTGCTTTTTCTCTTTTCTTGCTTTTTCTCTTCTCTTTTTTTTCTCTTTTCTTGCTTTTTCTTCTCTCTCTTTTTCCTTGCCGTTTTCATAATCACGCTCCTATTTATTTGCCTAGCGGATATGAAGGAAATGACATAAGGTAAAAGAATTGGTAACAACACTTTGTTTTCTCATTGATAATTCAAAACCTTGATTACAAAGCGATGTTTAAGAAAAATAAAAGATGATGCATGACCTAAGAGTACATTAATGCACCTAGTGCCCGCGAGGCATCGTTCGGCCTTGCCGCGGGCCTATATGCTAAACCCCTTTGAAGCCTATCAAGGTCGGCCATGACTTGTTGTACAAAAAACTTCACTGCAGAAACAAAAGTCCTCCGAGACATGTCTTCACAAAGCTGAGTCTTTCGGGTGATGTATTGGGCGATACGAACAATCTTTTCTCTGATGACCCCTTTTTCTTGCAATAGACGGCTTATTTGTTGAGTGCGAGCGTCCAAGATATGTTGGTTGTCCTTTTGCACCTGTTGTAGCTCCAATTTTAATCTAGCCATGGTCGTGTAGCAATATTCTCTTTCTTCCTCAAGATCTTTGATAATCTTGTTGCTCTTGGCCGTGGCTGAGATCATTTTCTTTCTAAGCTGAGCTATTTCAACATCATGCTTGCCTTGTAGCTGTCGGACCAACTTGGCTCTTTCCTCGGCGTCTCTGTCCATTTGCTTCCGAGCCTTGACTAACTCTTTTTCAACTACGTCCAAATCAAAGCTATAGTCGTTTACTTTCCGCCGGAGAATCTCAATTAACTTTTCATCGCGGGCTGAACGAACCGGGGTCTGGGATGCAATTTTCATTTGAGCTATTTGAGCCTTCAACACATCATTTTCTTTCTTCGGCTGTTTCTTTTCTACTTCATCGGATGCTGCTTGCAAGCCACTTTCAGAATGAAGATTTCTCAGTTTATCTTCCAACAGACTGATTTTTGCCTTATATTCCTTTTCCTTGGCCGCCCATTTCAGATTTTCCTCGGACTGCTCTATTAGGTCCTGCAAGTGAGGCCTCTTTGAAAGACGTTCGTGTTCAACCCCTCGTCGGTACCATGTGGAGTACCCGGGTGATATCTCCCCCTTTGCTCTATTCGGCACACAAGTATCAATCTTCAAATTTTGGCACTCGTTCCAGATTTGCCGAATTTTTGCTTCCGGGAATTGCCCGTCTGGACCAATCTCCACAGCTTGCACACTGAGATCCCCATCTCTCGGAATAATCTGACACCGACCCAACTGTCGCAGGGCTCTGTATGGGGCATAGGGTTGTATACTCTTCAAACCCGTGATCAAAAACGGCGATCCCTCCGTTGGCATGTATATCACCTCGTCAAGAGGTAACCAGTCATACGTCCAATCGATTTGACCGTCAGTTAGTGATCGAAGATACACGATCCAACCTTGGACTCCTTCAGGCAATTTTACTTCCTTTGTCCTCGCATTGAACTCTTCCAAACATGTCCGATCGGCCGAACCATAGCTCGAGAATGAAGGATGGTGGCACAAATGCTCGATTATCCAGATTTGCAAGATCAAGTTACACCGCTCGAAAGCTAGCCCCTGCTTTGCACGCATGATCGAGCCACGATAGATATCATGACAATCATCGCGAAGTAATCTGATTTTAACTTGTACTATCGGTGTAGTAGCTACTCCGGCAACTTTTATATTGATAATGCCCCATCCTTCCTGAGATACCACGACTCCGAGAAATGCCATAAAAATGCCAACCTCCAGGTGTTCTTCCCGTTCGCTTGGTTGAACTTAGCATAATTTGTTGGTAGGATCATTGGAACCCCCAACGTGTCCGAACCTATTGTAGATGAAGGCAGAACAAAACCCGTCGTGCGGATCTTGATTATGAACATTCAGGCAATTTTCAAAGATTGAGTCAAGGAAGCGATGTGCGTCATCGCGTCCTCGGAGATACCGGGTATTTTCCTTTAATGGAACCTGGCCTTCCGATGTAAAAGGCGATCTCTTCCAGAGTTGGGGTAAGTTAATCCTGGAAGGAAATACGTTGTGTGCCGAATCCAACGTGACCAACGCTCTAACAACATCACCTCGAGGAAATGTCTAGTAACCCCGAAAGGCCTTTTAAGTACTTTTTGACCCAGTCTTGACCATCGGATCCCATGTCCTGCCACCATAATCTCGGCTCCAAGGGGATTTTATTTAGGGAAAATTGTTCATTCATCATCGTGCTCATCCTGCACATTTATTAAGGTGATTTTATTAAGAAAAGGAAAAATCTTTTTCAATGCCGGTTTTCAATTTTTGAATGAAGAAGAAAAATGATTTTCGAAGTGGCCATTTTAACCAAAACGGCCTGTTGTCACTTTGAACATTCGGCAATTTCAAAAAATAGCATCACCTCGATTATTTGAAAGAAAATCTTTTTGATTTTTTTTTTCTAAAAGTGTGGTTGGACCCGCTTAAGGGTTGCCTACGTCATCCTAATGGCGAGAATCAAACCTGCGTAGTTCGGTCGGATTATTGACCAATTATTTCTACAAAAACCGTTCTTCTATTTTCAAATTTTCAATTTTTCCGGGTACCTATTTTCTATAAATCCTTATTTTCCTCTCTCTCTTTTTCCTTTTTCAACAATTTTTTCCAATCTCGGGATTTTCGCTGGTCCGCATAACGATCAAGGACAATAAAATGCAACACATAGCATGCTCGGTCTTTTCAATACCGGGTCACCTGTCCTAGACGAACCCAACCCCTGTGTTGAGTCCCTAAGTCAAGTATGATGCAAATAATCGTCCTAGAACTATGTTCAACATCTTATGGTTTCATAGATTACTAGACCGTGTACCCGAGCAGACGACTCAGATCGAGGGGGCTACGTACGGTGACCCGCGAGTCAATCGGCTTTGTAACTTATCCCACGTTTTCTTAATTTAAGGTGACTTTAATGGAGAAGAGTCTCAACCGATGAAGACCATCCCGAAGGAGAACAGGAGGTTTTCGCTACCAATTTTATATACGAGTCGCATAATATCAAAGCGATAAAGCACATAGCATGTTGTTGAATCTCATGTGAAGTCAAACAAAAGCGAACGGCAGGTTCTAAGGAGCTCGAGTAATAAACCCTGTGACCGGAGTTCAGGGTTGGATCCCCAGCAGAGCGCTGTCACACCTCACCTTTTACTACCCCGCTACTTAAAATGTATAAATACACTTGTGGGGTATACCCCGACGTTCAATTACCCAAGACGGATAAAATAACGTAAGGGAAGGAGTTTTCCAATTTAAGGACAATCGGTTCGGGATTTTATTAGAGATAAACGAGTCGCCACTTGGGAATGACAATGGTGTCCCAAGTCACCAGGTTAATCCCGAATCGAGGAATTTTGACTCTTAAAATGTCTGCTAAGCAGAAGATCCGGATAAGGAACTTCGTTAACCGGGAGAAGGTGGTAGGCACTCCCGGATATCGTAGTTTTAGCACGGTCGCTCCATTGTCGTTTTTTGACTTTTGTTTGGCTCAATTATAAATTTTAACAACATAATGTGCTTTTACGTTAAATATCATTTTTTAGGAATTTGCGGTAGTCGCGAAAACACGCCTCGAGTCATACCGTAACCATGCGCCTACGACTTTTGGTGTATTTCGGCTTTCACGAGATTTGGATTTGAGTCGCACTAGAGTGCACGCTCGTTCATAGGAAGGTATATTAAAATCGTGCCCTCTAAAGTAACATCTATCGGCTTTTAAATCTTTTGGGAGAAGCTATGGAATTGGCTATTAGCTTTCACGGGTCTATTTGTGTTATATCATTACTAAATGCGGGCCCCGGTGTTATTGGCGAGGCTCGTCTCAATTTTCATTAAAGGATTCAATACTAGTATTTGGCTACGTTTTTTCTACATTGTTCTTTCCTTAATCGTATTACTAACACTATAATAATCCAGGCCCGTCGAGTTCTTACTATTTATTAGGCCTGGTCTTCTCTTCATTTATACATTTGAACTGCCCAGGTACTCGAAACCCAGGCTTTTTGACTTCTTCTGCTGGCTTCGTTAACTTTGAATAATGATTCAGGCCCAGAACGTAAACTAGGCCTAAACCCAATAACAGTGGTAATAACAGAACAGAGACATATATTTGAATCAGAAGGCATTTTATTTATCACCAAAGAAATCATTACAATAATCCTAAGTCAATTGTCTAAGTACATGAAAACTCAACGAATTGTTATTGCCAAATAAGTTCTATATGAAGATTTAATCAATTATATACAAGCTGTTCTGGATCATGGCTACTTATCTAGGAAATCAGGCTGAATTAAAGTGAATCAGCTAATTATTTACACTAAGAAAAGATGAACAATTGATAAAAGATGTTAACTATATTACTGATTCCATTGTGAGCTATACCTCTTATTACAAACCCAGTTGTTGCCTTATCTGATTATTTCCCTTTTTAAAACTACTCAGATCTAAACTTAATTTAGAACAGACTGCATTCACGAGTTGTGAGTTAAACAACTTGCCTATCCGATTAACAAATTGAGTATTTATATCTAAGTGGATTCAAAGGATTAAACAACTGGTTTTACCAAGACTTAGCTCGTTGTAATGCTATTATCCCAGTTAGAAACGATTCCTTCTTATGTTATTTCTAATTCGAGACTGGTCTGTGTTTAAGTACTGAATTGTTACCTAAGTGATTCTGATTCATGAAGTGTTTATGAAGATCGGCCAATGATTTAAAGCCATTATGATATGTTAACTTATGTTTTAAGGTTCTTACCTAATTAACTAAGTGAGGTACTAATTACTACTACTACTATACTACCACTACTACTAGCTATTACATGATTTTGTTTGGTTTTGTTCTTCAGCTACTACATACTACTACAATGGAATAATCTACAATAGAAACTAATTACTGTAAAACTACAACTATATGACAGCAAGATCAGGATCTCTCATTTTATTTCATCAATGTCATCAATACAGCTTCAAGTGAAAGAGATATGTACCTGAATCACAAAGAAAATCCAATGAGTCTAGGGGGTAAAGCAAGTAAGCACAGCAAGACTCGAACAATGAATGCAACAGTAGAGTGAAGGTCCAAATGCGTAGAACAACACAGCAACACAGCAACAAAGAAACCCAGAGATTAACGAGCAAAAACCCAGAAAAGCCAGATTAAAGACCACAAGCTCTCACACCCGGAATTTCCAGAAATGATTACTGCTAAATTGCTATATTTTTCCTAGTATTTCTTCTCAATAATTAGCCTAAGTATGAATTTCAGATTGCTCAAATATTGGAACCCAGATATATTTCTTCTATTACTCCAAAAATGGAACCCCCTTTCAGCCCCATTCTTAGAGGTATATATAGATATTTTTTAGGGCTGAAAACTTGGGGAGGAAGTATGGGATTAATCCCACTTCCCCCCTCCTAAATTTATGAATTATGCACTTTAGCCCCTATTTCTGTTATGAAAAACCCTTCCAGCATGTGCTGGAAGGTTCTAAAAGATTCCTTTTAGGGCCTTTTACTAGTATGACCTTAGGGGTTTGAGATTTTTACAGATTTCCCATTTTTAGGAGACCATTATACCCCTAAACCTCTGCAAAATTGCAGAAATCAGGAGCATAAGTGTCTCAATTACCCTCCTAAGTTCTAACTATTTACTATTTCACCTTTTTAATTCCCAATTGTGCCCCTAAGGGCACTGCTGATTTACCAGAGCTTACCTAGGGCAGATTTCAGCTTGTTTTGCACCTATTTAACTAATAGCCAGCCCTGGCATTAGTATTTAAGGGCTGGCCAGATTTATTTTAAGAAACTATTTCAGTTTTAGCCACTTTTAATCTAATTCCAGTCAATTAAGACCAAATTATTTCAATTTAAGCTAATTGCAGGCATAGCCTGCTTTATTATTATGATTAAACTATTTAAAACTTAGCCAGTCTCAAGTTGAGACTTGGCTTTGGCTATTAAGGCCAATTACTGAACATTTGGGCCCAAAACCATTTGCAGGTTTGGCCATTTCATGCTCAGGGCTCTAAAGAGAGCCTGGGCTAGTCTGCATTTGCAGACATAGCCCCTTTTGCACAACCAGCCACTTTTAACAGTGAGCTGTGTGTTAGGGCTTATAGAATTGGTCAACCCCTTGCAAGGTTGACCATTCTTAGGCCAATTATTTAACTTATAGCCTAATTATGATCATTTTCAGCTAATTCCTATTTAAAACTAACTAATTAATGAGACCTAGCACTAGCAGCTATAGCCAATTCACCTAAGCATGAAAGCATTAACAGTGTTCAACTAACATGGAACTATTGCAGTTTTAGCCATTTCAAAATGTAATTGCACCCATAACCATATGAAACCTAACAGTGTTTACCAACTAATTAAAATTCAGAAAAGGGATTTGATAATGTTGAATCTCAACTAATCAATTCACATTGCTCAGGTTCATATAGCAAAGATATCAATTAATCATTGAACAGAACTAATTAGAAACAACTTATGTTAAATGACTCACTGAAAGACTCTAACATACTCAAGATTCATGGGCATATGGACACTAAATTCTCACAAAACAGTCCAGAAGAAATGAAGCATGACTTATATCATTCATGAGAACCAACTACTGGCCTTAGGACCAAACTAATTCATGTAAAGAAGATAGAACAGTATGGACATTTGAACTAGGAGGAGAGATTCTAATTAGGGTAAAACAACTAAACTAATCATGAAGGGAAGCACAAGAGATATCTAATTTCACAGATGAAATGTTGCAAGCTAAACAAGAGGACTCTAGCTATAACCAAGAGTGAGGGACACACAAAGAAGAACAGTCATGACAGTAGAAGAAAAGTTAACTAGACTATGAAAGCTAAACAAATCAAGGACTATAATGGAATCAAGGTAACTCTTTTGACTCAATCAGAAACATAACATGACTTTAACATTATGAGGAAAAATGAGATGGAAAGGAAACCTAGTTCTATCATATATCTTTCAAGCTAAAGCCACAAGAGCAATCAGAACAAATCCAAAACTATATGATTTAGTAAAAGTGAAGACAAGAAAAGAGTCAGAAGTGACTTAGGCTTTAAGCAAACAGAAGCAATGTTGCAAGCTAAACAAATAAGAGAACTCTAGCTAAAACCAAGAGTGAAGAATACACATGGAAGAACAGTCAGGACATCAACTTAAAAGATGAAAGAAAACAAGAGTTAAGCTAATATCAAAACTAAGCATGCATGACAGTAGAAGAAAAGCTATACTATAAGAGCCAAACAGATCAAAGACCATATGGTTCACAAGATGAAGAAGAGAAGAGAATCAAGGTAACCTTTGACTTATCAGAAATAGAACATGATTTGAAACCAACGAACAGAAGAACAAATATATAAAAATGAGCGAGTTAAGAAACCCTAATACGATTTCAGGATCTAAAAAGAAACAGAAAAACATACAAGAATACACAAGATGAAAGATATGAAGCAAGAGAGGATGAACAGACAAACAGGAACAAGATACGAAAGATGAGCAAGTTAAAAACCTAAACTAACAGATGAAACATAAGATATAGAGAATCTACAGAATAGAAAAGACAGACAGAAACATAAGATGAAAAACAAGAGAACATGAACAGACAAGCAAAGAAATCGAATACATGAACAAACAAGCAAAGAAAACGAATAAAGCACAGAGAAGCAAAGAAGGTGAATAAAGCATAGAGAAAGCACATAAGGGTCGGGGACTTAGCTTAGCGGGGCCGGTCCCCCAAGCTTCCTATTTCTCTCTTTTCACTCTCTTTTCACTCTCTGATTCCCTAGCCTTTCTTCTTGTTTCCTTTTTTCTTTATTCTTTTTCAGAACTCTTTTTTTTTTCTTCTGATTTTTCTCTGATTTTCATTTTAAGGCTCAAAGGCGAAGCCTTTTGATTATTGGCTTGAGGAGGGGTGTTTGGGTGAGGGTAAAGAAGGGATCTTGATTGGGGTTGAATTTGGGGTCGCCGGAGTTAGGGTTCCGACGACCCTTTTTGGGATATTCGAAGTGATTGGGGTTGATTCGAGGGGAACCAATGGGGTAGGGTAATAGATCATGTGGAGAGGGTTCGAACGGCATTGGTTTGAGGCGGATCTTCATACTTTGGTGGTCACCGGCGAGGATTCCGGTGACCGGGACTTCGAAGAACGGGGTATTTTTCTGGGGTTTTGGGTGTATTATGAAATGAAGAAGAAGGAGAAGAAGAGAGGAGAGGTAAGAGAGCCGGCGACCACCGTGGGAGTGGTGGCCGCCATGGCCGTTGAACTTGCAGAGATGAAGAAGATGAAGAGAATCAGGGGCGGCTAAGTCTCTAGG
Organism: Nicotiana noctiflora; assembly: GCA_032618575.1. Lineage (NCBI taxonomy): Eukaryota > Viridiplantae > Streptophyta > Magnoliopsida > Solanales > Solanaceae > Nicotiana > Nicotiana noctiflora. The sequence continues at coordinate 3,228 of JASVEL010003752.1, read as the reverse complement.
GTTTTGTAAAATGGCGAATTTGTTCGGACCAAAGCTTTATATAGGCCAGGCATCCGATGAAATCTCAGTCGTTCATTTGATGATAATCGACGGCTCTCACAGGCGTTACTAAAACGACGCCGCATCATCGCTTATGAGGCCAAAGCCAACAACCGTTAGATCAATTAGAACGGACGGCCCAGATCGCTTCTCTTAATTAATTAACCCTAATAATCCTGCTATCAATCTCCTACCATTGGATCATGTAAATGAACGGCTGAGATCAGCTAGCTCAAAGGCTTACGGACCAGATCTTTTGGGCTTAAGGACTGGGCTAGCCAACTGGACTGTGTTTGGCCCAATTTCATTGCACTTATATATATTTGTATTTTCTAATATTTTAATTATTTTTATGTATTTTCTTTTATACTTTTTTTTCTTTTCTTTTTATGGAAAATTATAAAACCTAATTTCCTATTTACTCTAATTTTCTAGTATTTTTTGCAATTTTTCTGCTATTTTTCTTTATTTTCTCCTATTTAAGCTATTTTCAATTTTCTTAAAATTACTACTTATTTGACTGAAGTTACTTGTTTTCATCATAATTTGGGCTGATTTTCATGTTGGGCTTTGTGCCAACTATGTGAATCCTCCGGGGATTGATATCATTGTTTTCGCATTACATTGCACATTACTTGATCTCGATCCAGGGTTTTAATATTGTTTTGCAAACTCTGCCATTTTTCTAAGATTTGAAAACTTAAATAGTATTTTATTGATGCTTGAGTTGAGAACTATTATTTTAATATTACCCAAGCGGCTTATGTGTATTTTTGGATTGAGCGTGAATTGAATTGCGTGCCGCATCAGTGTTATAGTGATTTCTGGATATCTCGGGATGCGCGTCGCAGCGGTATTGTATTGATATTGAGGTCGAGGGCCTAGTTGGTGCCACAAGATGGCTTGATTATTTGTGTTTGGGCTGTAGGAGCCCCTCTAGAGTCTTTACACACCCCTCATATGCATTGCATTGCATTCATGCATTGGTTCCTATTTGTACTACATGTCATGACATTCAACACTCGCATTTCATTGGCATCCATGCTATTTCTTGCACTGTTGATCAGATACCTCGGTGTTATTTGTTGGTGGAGCAAAGGGCTGACTTATGTGCCGACTTGCACTATCTCTTTTGCATTCATTTGCTTAATTGTCGGACAAAGATATTTTCAAAGAGGTTTTTAACTGATCCAGATATTTTCTAAAGGATTTTCCCAATTTTACTGTGTTCTCAAAGGGTCTCAAGCATCTCCTTTCCGCCATAATGGAGGGCTCTTACATGATTTCTTGCCGCTTACTTATTATTTACGCTATGAACACAAGTCTTGAATTACTAGATGAAAGATAGGAATCCGCCCTCGTGTGAATGGCCGCATAGAAATAGCGGATCGAAAGGTATCACAATCGAAAGAGACTATCTTCGACACTTTAAAATCGGGGACTTAGTTCTAAGAAATGTCACCCTCAACAAATTATTGGCCCTGTAGTTGTGTTCAGGTTTTTTTAGATGCTCGTGACTTGAGACACCCCGGTCGGATTGTGTTGGGTTGTAATTAACCGCTTTTATGCCATTAAGTTGTATTTTCTATCCATTTACGTTTAATAACTATTAAAGGGACGAATTGGGTTAGTTGGCTGGCCTTGTCTTCACGAAAGGCGCCATCACGACTAGTTTGGAAATTGGCACGTGACAAATAATCCCTTAAAGAATATATTTTTACTAAGCTTAGAATTTTAATGTGAGAAAAAATAAGAGATTTTTTCCTTCTTATACCATATATGAAACTTTATTATCAAATATGTGCATAGTTTTTAATTTACCCATCATGTTCACAGTTTTTCTATAATTATTATATCATTCATTAAATATTAATTATTAGTAGCTAAATCTTTCTAATTAGGCGTGCTACAAATCTGGAACAGAATATTCTAATTGATTTAGTGACCTTCAGGTCAAATTTGAGACGCAAATCCTATATCTACAATTCAAAATCAAATTACATAGACGCTTTTCTGCAAAAACTTTATTCTTCGATATTTTTCCTTAAGCCACAAATCAAAACAAGACAAAATCTTCAACAAAATTCGAATCAAATTGTAGAAATCAGTTCTGCAAAAGCTCAGTTCGTCAACATTCTCTCTACATCTGTCTCTCTATTTCTCAATCACAAATTTCAGTAACAATCTGCTCTTCCATATATTTTCCACCATTGATAGCCATTAAAAAGCTTGAAAACTTTGAATTCAAATTTGAGTTTTCAGAAATCATTATTTCTTTGGATTGGGTGTTGTTGTAAATAATTCGGAATATGTTTAGGAGTTTATATCTCAATTTTGAGGGGTTTTGGTGAATATTAGACTTGGTTTTGATTGAATTTCAGATTGAAACTCGAAGAAGAAGAAGAAGAAGAAGAAGAAGAAGAAGAAGAAGAAGAAGAAGAAGACGAAGAAGACACATATTTCCAGAAATTATAGATAAATTGTAGTTAAATTATAGAATTGTAGATAAATTATAGATAAATTGCAGATTGGGAAGACTAAAACTTCTACAAACCGTGTACAATTATGTCGAAAATGCCAATTATGCTCGAAAGAAGAAGAAGAAGAAGAAGAAGTCATATAGTAGAAATTGTAGATAAATTATAGATTATTTGTATTGCGATTGTAGATGCTTTATTTTATATTTTCACAAATAAAAATGGCTAAAACTTCTACTAATCTTCCGAAAAATGCAATTATGTCAAAAATCCTAATTATACTACAATTGAATGGGAATTGAGATATTATAATTCAATGTACCCAATTTATAGATATTTTATAGAGAATACACAGAGAGAAGTATAATATGCCTAATGATAACTTCGCCGATGAACAGCGCCAGCAATTACCAAGAAAACTCAAGTAAGTCAATTAAGCAACTAGACAGTTAGATTCTATCTAATCATGCTTTTCTAACTACTACCGGTAGGAATATCGAATTTAACAACTAAAAACAAGAATATCACTCATTGAACATTTTGAGTAAAGTATGTGTTCAACAACCAGCGCATGTACACGCCCGTCACCTTCGCGTACAAGGCATTTAAAGTATCACAATAATATCCTAGGGGTGAAAGTCCCCCACACGAAGTTAGACAAGCCACTTACCTCAATTCCGGTACGAAACCGCTAAGAAATAACCTTCTTGCC
>JASVEL010003751.1:0-48695 GCA_032618575.1 Nicotiana noctiflora | reverse complement strand
TATTTAACACTTCAATATGCTATTTTAAATGTGTTTGGAATGTTATAAGCAAATCGGAGGCAATTTGAATAGAAATAAGGCCATAAATCCCTTGATGAGGAGAATAGGTTGGAAAAGTCAACTGAATATTGACCGATGAGGTAGACAACCCGGAATTGAATTATGATGATTCGACTAGTTTTGGAGGATGATTTATGATTTAGGAGAGCAATCGGAATTGAATTTGGAAGTCCGGTGTAGAATTAAGCTTGAATTGGCTAAGGTTGGATTTTGGCGAATTCTGGATGGTAGGTGAGATTTTGATTCGAGGGTCGGAATGGAATTTTGATAGTTGCAGTAGCTCCATTAGGTGATTTTGGATATGCGTGCAAAGTTTCAATTCATTCGGAGGTGTTTAGGTCGGGTTTTAGATCAAATGCAAGTTTCGGAAGTTTTAGAAGAACTTAGGCTTGAATCCGATGTAAATTTGGTGTTTTGATGTTAGTTTTGGTGTTTCGAGAGTGAAACTAAGTTTGAATGATCATATGTGGCATGTTAGTATGTTCGTATGCAGTCCCGAGGAGCTCGGATGAGTTTCAGATAGGTTTGGGTTGCGTTATGCTCGTTTTTCTTATGCTTCGACATCGTTTTTTTCAAGCATAAATGATATTATATTGAACAAATGAGCTCCGATTACTGTTTTGAATGAAGAATTAGATCCGTATCGTAATTACGGACTCGTAGCAAAAAGAATCATCGAATTTGGACATCGTATGAGGATTTTATGGCTATTTTACTAAGGTTGCCCAGATTTTCAGGTTAATGACGAAACTGCCCCCGACGGCGTATTAAAAACCTGCACTATTTGCAAATCTTAAAACCTACATATCTCCTTCATTATAAGGTCAAATTGAGTGATTCAAAAGCCTAAATTCATTAAACTTTCACAAGGAATCTATTGGGTGCAGTAAAACGCGTGAAAAGTATACCTATAATGAGAAGACCGAGTTTTCTTCCAATTTTGGAACGGGAAGAAGCTTCTGAGGCGATTTTTAAGAGAGAAATCAATGGGCAATCGCTGGAGGTAAGTTTCCTGAATCAAAAACATGATTTTATGCTAGAATCAACACCAAAATTCCTGAAATTGGGTAGAATTTGTGAAGAATTAGGGCCTAAATCATGAAAATGAATTTTTGGGTTTTAAAAGGTCATTCGAACTCCGATTTCGATAAATTTTATATGAACAGACTCGTGGCGAGACGAGGATCGCGTTGGTACTAATTTCGGAATTTTCCGAGCAGTGGGCCCGGGGTCGGGTTTTACCAACTTGGTGTATTATTGCGTATTTCGTATAAATTGAATTGGATTATGTTTCTTTGACCCGTATTTGATATAATTATTGTGATTTGACTAGATTCTATGCACGAGGCAGTGAATTTCAAAGGAAAAGGCATCGCGGACGAGTCTACGGCCGGCTAGAGGTGAGTAGTTTGTGTATATGGTAGCCTGAGGGTTCGAAACCCCGGCTTAGTACATTGTGACCCTAGTAGGGCGTGGCTCGCACCCCGTGGTATGTGCGGGAATGATTGTGATTGGGGATTGAGACTTGGTTCATCCCGGATATGGAAAATATGATATTAGTGATGGAAATACGCTGTGTTTGACATATTTGTGGGCTGTAAGCCTTGTTTGGGGCCTTGTGCCGACTTGTAGTATCCCTAGGGGATAATATTTATGTGATAGCTATACTTGCTTAATCATTGATCTCCGTCCTGGAATTTGAAATCACACTATTGAAATGTTAAGTCACCGGTTTTTGCAAATTAAATAAAAGTTAAAGTACTTTTCATAAATTATGAATTGGGAACTGGAATTAAGAAAAATGAACTGTTTTTGTGACTTATCTGACTTATGTGGACTGAGGATGGATCGGGCTGCACGCCGCAGCGGTTTATATGAGGATCGGGCAGCACGCCGCAGCGGTTGATATGAGGATCGGGCTGCACGCCGCAGCAGTATTGCGCTTGGGCTGTAGGAGCCCCTCCGGAGTCTGTACACACCCCCGGTGAGCGCCGTCGACGTTAAATGGATCGGGCTACACGCCGTAGCGGTTATGTGCATTGCATTACATCTTTATTTGTTAAATTATTCTGTGGTAGCTGTATTGTACTGTTGATGCTAGTTCGTAGGAGATTCAGACTGTAGTTAGCTTCATACTGTGATATTTTGTGGATTTCCTTCTTTCAGTTGCTTTTATATATTTATTACTCACTGAGTACTTAGTACTCACCCCTACTCCCTGCACCTTTGTGTGCAGATTCAGGTACACATGAGGGATAGACGAGCACTCCAGCTTTTATCAGTATCTATCCGAGATGTTGAGGTAGCTACTGGCGTTCGCAGAACCTGGCTTCTCTTCTTATTCTATTTTTTCCTTTGTATATCAATTATTCAGACTTTAGTATTTGGATTATATATTGTTATCCGATCTTGTTTAGAGGCTCCAGACTCGTGACCCTAGATCTTTGGGGTTGTTATACAATTATGCTTTATTGTTGACATAAATGTTCGGGTAATTGATTTGAGCTTCATGCTCGGGATGAGAATGTAAATGGTCGGGCTTGCCTAGCAGTTGTGTTGGGCGACATCACGACCGGGATTGGGGTCGTGACAGAGCGAATCATGATTGATTTCGTTTCTGGACTTCCGAAGACTCGGTAGAAGTTTGATGCTGTTTGGGTGATTGTTGATAGGCTGACCAAGTCAGCTCATTTTGTTCCTATTGCCACTACCTATTAATCCGAGAGGTTAGCTGGGATTTATATCAGGGAGATCGTTCGCCTTCGTGGCGTGCCAATCTCTATTATTTCAGATCGAGGTGCACAATTTACCTCACATTTCTGGAATGCGGTTCAATGAGAATTGGGCACGCAAGTTCAGCTAAGTACAGCCTTTCATCCCCAGACAGATGGTCAGTCCGAGAGTACTATTCAGACATTGGAAGATATGCTACGGGCGTGTGTTATTGATTTTGGAGGTTTGTGGGATCAATTCCTGCCTTTGGCAGAGTTTTCTTATAATAATAGTTATCAATCGAGCATCCTGATGGCTCCTTTTGAAGCATTGTATGGTAGGCGGTGTCGTTCTCCGGTTGGGTGGTTTGAACCGGGAGAAGCTCGGTTATTGGGCACGGATTTAGTTCAGGAGGCCTTAGATAAAGTCAAGATTATTCAAGAAAGGCTTCGCACAGCTCAGTCCAGGCAAAAGAGCTATGCAGATCGCAAGGTTAGAGACATAGCTTTCATGGTAGGAGAGCAGGTATTGCTCCGAGTATCGCCTATGAAGGGCGTGATGAGATTTGGAAAGAAGGGCAAACTTAGCCCTAGGTTTATTGGACCATTCGGGATTCTTGATCGTGTGGGAGAGGTGGCATATAAACTTGCCTTGCCACCTAGCTTATCAGCTGTACATCTAGTGTTTCATGTGTCGATGCTTCGAAAATATCACGGCGATCCGTCGCACGTGTTAGATTTCAGCACTGTCCAATTGGACAAAGATCTGTCCTATGAGGAGGAGCCGGTAGCTATCCTAGATCGGCAGGTTCGACAGTTGAGGTCGAAGAGTTTTCCTTCTGTGCCAGTTCAGTGGAGGGGTCAGCCTCCTGAGGCATCGACCTGGGAGTCCGAGTCTGACAAGCGGAGCCGATATCCTCATCTATTCCTTGACTCAGGTACTTCTTTCTATTGTCCGTTCGAGGACGAACAGTTGTTTCAGAGGTGGAGAATGTGACGACCCAAAGGGTCATCACTTGTTTTATTAATCATTCCGAGCTTCTGAGGTCTTGAAAACCTCATTTACAGTTGCCTCGATTTACGTGCACAGTTCGGGCGCAAAGTTGGAAAATTTTTATGTTGAAATATATGAAATATGTGAAAAATTTCAAGAATTTTGATATTAATATTGATATGGTTGACTTTGGTCAACATTATTGGTAAACGGACCCGAACCCGTGATTTGACGGTCTCAGAAAGTCCGTAGAAAAATATGGAACTTGGGCGTATGCTCGGAATTGAAATCCGAGGTTTAGAACCCCGGTAAAAGAATTTATCTGTTAAATTGTTTTCTGAAAATATTTAAGGGAAATGAAACTGAAATTTGATTAAAAAGCAATGGTATCGGGCTCTTATTTTGGTTTCGACGCCCGGTACAAGTCATATATATTGGTTAAGCGCTTCCTGTAAAGTTTGGTTGAAAACGGACGTCGTTTGACGTGTTTCGGCCTTAAATTGGAAATTTTGGAAATTATGAAATTTGAAAGAATTATTGAGTTTTAAGGCTCAATTCATTGATTTTGATGTTATTTTGGCGATTTGATCGCTCGAGCAAGTTCGTATGATGTTATTGAGTTAGTGTGCATATTTGGTTTGGAGCCTCGAGGGCTCGGGTGAGTTTCGGATAGGTATCGGGGTGGTTTTGGACTTGGAAAAATTGCAGAAAATCTGCAGCAGATATTCCTTCTTCGCGTTCGCGTCCACCTGGTCGCGTTCGCGAAGGCTTATCCTTCCCCTTCTTCGCGTTCGCATCCATATGATCGCGTTTGCATACAACAACCTGGACCCCAACCTTTTTCCTCTACGTGTTCGCGTGAAGGCTCCCGCGTTCGCGGAGCCTGGCCTGCCTCTTCTACGCGTTCGCGTAAGGCACCACGCGTTCGCGTAAGCCAAATTGTAAGCCCCCAGATTTTCTTCTACGCGTTCGCGACTATGTCCACGCGAACGCGATGCCCATTTCTGTCCAACCCTTCGCGAACGCGACACTGTGCATGCGAACGCGATGGGCAAATTTTCGCTCAGTGAATTAATACCCAAAACAGAACACTTACGGGATTTTATCCCATTTTCACAAAACCCTCTCTTCTCCACAGCTTCTTGGGCGATTCTTGAGCAATCCTTCCTCATACTTCTTGGGTAAGTGATTCTTAACTCTTTATCTTCATTTTCCATCAATATTATTTGAATTCCTAAGCCTAAATAGGTGTAAATGGGTAGAATAATTGAGAATTTAGTATAGTAAGGGTTTTCAAAGAATTTGCGATCTAGACCTCGTTTTGGAGTTGAACTTTAGAACAAATTGTATATTTGAACTCATGGGTGATCGGGTGAACTTATTTTGGTTCGAAACTTGAGTTTCGATTATGTGGGCCCGGGGTCGATTTTTACTATTCCGTGCAGAATGTTGTAAAAATCATATTTAGCAATATGAACTAGTCTGTTAAGTAGAATTGATGATATTAAATCAATTGTGTATAAATACGATTGGATTTGAGCCAAATTCGAAAGGAGAAGGCATTGCTACGGATTGAATCGTTCGTAAACTTTCGAGGTAAGTGTTTGTTCTATCCTAGCTTGAAGGAATAGGAATTTAGTTATGTATGAGTTGTTGATTAAGAGTTATTGGTGTCATACCGGTAATGGAGATAAATTGTTGAATTATTATCAATTATTTGTTCAAAACCGGTAATTATAAATATTGTTGATGCAAAGATTATTGGTTAAATACCGGTAATATATATATAATTATGAATTGGGATCGTGTGGCGCGCCGACCACTTATATGATAAGAAATGGGATCGTGTGGCACGCCGTCCACAAAGTGATTTAAATCTTGGCATTGGCCATAGTTGCCGGAAGCCTATTGATATATTTGGGAGCGGGTGCTACGCCTACCACAAGGTATAATTTATTGATATAATTGGGAGCGGGTGGTACGCCTACCACAAGGTATAACTTATTGTTACTTTTGGGAGCGGGTGGTACGCCTACCACAAGATATGAAATGAAAAAGGAATTGAGACATGAAAGTAAGATTTATTCTATTGACTAGATTACTCTGGATATTATGAGTTATTGACTGTTATTCCAGAGCAGAGTCTTTCCTTATAAACATTTGTATATGTATATATATATTTCAACTGTACAGGTTTATGTGGGTGACTGGCCTTAGTCTCGTCACTACTTCGCCGGGATAGGCCAGGCACTTACCAGCACATGGGGTCGGTTGTGCTGATACTACACTCTGCGCTCTTTTTGCGCAGATACAAGTTACGGACAGCAGCAGCGGCAGTAGCGATTGTGGATATTCCGACTACTGATACTACGAGGTAGCTTTGTAGGCGTCCGCAGGACCCGTTGTGTAACGACCCGGCCCGTCGTTACGGGAATTTCCACCTCGTTACCTTGCATTTACATATCTTATGCTTTTATATCAGTGTTAGAACCTATCGGGTGAGTTAGGAGTGAACTGAATTGAAAATGAAGCAAATAACATGTTTGAAGGAAGTTTGAATATGGAAAGTCAACCTAGAGTTGACTATCAAGTTAGAGTGCTCGGAATCAGATTCTGATGATTTGACTAGTTTCGGGGGATCATCTATGACTTAGGAGAGCAATCGGAATTGAATTTGGAGGTCCGGTGTAGTTTTAGGCTTGAATTGGCTAAGGTTGAATTTTAGCGAAATTCGAACGGTAGGTGAGATTTTGATCCGGGAGTCGGAATGGAATTCCGAAAGTTGCAGTAGCTCCGTTAGGTGATTTTGGATATGCCTGCAAATTCTTAGGTCATTCGGACGTCGTTTGATCGGTTTTTGGATTGAATGTGTAATTCGGAAAGGTTTAAGGAAGTTAGGCTTGAATCAGTGTAAAAATGTTGATTTTGATGTTTAGGATGGTGTTTTTATGTTTCGAGCAAGTTTGAATGAGGTAATCTGATGTATTGGTGGCTTTGGTTGAGGTCCCGGGGGTCTCGGGATCATTTCGGATGCCTAACGGGCAAGTTTTGATTTTGAAGTTGCTGCAGAAAAAATTGCAGACAGTGATTGCTCTATGCGATCGCATAGAGTCATTGCGATCGCATAGAAGAGCCTGGAGGGGTGTGGAAAATGTGCTATGCGATCACATAGCAAGGGGTGTAATTGCATAGGTTTGTCAGACTGCACATTGCGATCGCATAACTAGTGTTGCGATCGCAGAGAAGAAAAGGGGAGGTCCGGAAGATTGTGCTATGCGATCGCGGAGATGCATTGCGATCGCATAGAAGGGGTTATTGGCAGGAAAAATTTAACTCTATGCGATCGCATAGGGCCATTGCGATCGCATAGAAGGAATGGTCGGGCAGTGAGTTTAATTACAGAACAGAACCAGTCGAGGGTTTCATACCCCAAAACACCCTTTTTGAGCCCTAGAGAGAAGAAATCACGGGAAAACGCTGGGAAATCATCGGGTATTCATCGGAGGTAAGTTTCTTGACTCAAAATCATCATTTTATGGTAGAATTAACATCAATCTTCATGAATCTGGGTAGAAATTGTGAAGGATTGTGGCCTAGATATTGAAAACGAAAATTTGGGTTTTGAAAGGCCAATCGAACTCCGATTTTGGTAAATTTTATGTGTATGGACTCGTGGCAAGACGAGGATTCTGGAAATATGAATTTCGAAATTTTTCGAGATGTGGGCCTGGGGCTCGGGTTTTGCCAATTTCGTGATTATGATATTTTTCGAGTTCTTTCGATTGGGTTATGTTCCATTAGCCTATTTTGATTTATTGGTGCTGATTTGTGCTAGTTTTGACGTGCATGGATGTCGGTTCGAGGAGCTAAGGCGTCGCGGGCATGAGTTTTCGTCGGTTCGAGGTGGGTAATACTTGTAAATGATGTCCTGAGGGTTAGTAAACCCCGGACTTGCACATCTTAGTGCTGTGTTGAGGTGACTTGCACGCCGGATAACGGGCGTGGGGTAGAGCACCATTGGGGATTGTGACTTGGTCCGTCCCGCGTAATAAATAATAACGCCTAATTGTTGAAATGAATTGGACTAATTATCATACTAGGGATTCGTGCCGATTATTTGAATCCTTCAGGGATTGGTATCGTTGTTTTGATAACACTGTGCATATTTTTATCTAAATTTAAGGTTTTAAATGGGCATGACAATTTATGTGAGCATATGCATACACATGCATGTATCGGACTGCACGCCTCAGTGGTATATGGATCGGGCTGCGCGCTGCAGCAGGTGTGATATTAATATTGTGCTTGGGCTGTAGGAGACCCTCCGGAGTCTGAACCCCCACAGTGAGCACGGGTACCGAAATTAGATCGGGCTACACGCCGTAGCGGTCATATGCATTGCATGGCATACATACATTAGTTTACGTGTACTACGTGGCATAACATTTCGCACTCATACATTACTGGCACACATGCATTAGTTGCCTTATTGACCAGATCACCTGGTGGAAATTGATAAGGAGTGCTGAGCCCGAGGGGCTGATTTGAGTGCGGACTTGCAATGCTTGAGATTGTATCCAGGTATTGGTATGTTATCATGAAAGAATGAAGCTAAAAATTGAGATTTCTAAATAATCTACTCACATACGCTGGAAAGGAATAAAAAGATAGTTCCGTATTGTGTAGCATGAGATAGTGCCTTGCGTGGTTTTCTTCCCTTCAGCATTATTTACTTTTATTACTGCTGAGTTGGAAGTACTCACACCCGACTCCTTGCACCTTATGTGCAGATCAAGGTACATCACAGCAGAGCTGATTCCATTGCGGTTCGGGAGTGCTTTTGGACAGTCGAGGTAGCTGCCAGCGTTCGCAGGACCTGATTCTCCAGTTTGTCTATATTTTTGTTCTGACCATCCCACACTTGTGCACAGTTATATTCACTATCTACACTTTGTACACCCTATAGAGGCTCATGACTCGTGACCCCTGGTCCTTGGGGAGTTGTTATTATTTTTGGGATGTGATCCATGTACTTGGTTATTCCATTACTGTTGTTTCGTATTTTGATATGCTTAAACGGGATAAAGCGAGCTTCTAGCTTCGTCGTTGTTATTGATTGGTCAGGCTGGCCTAGCAATGTGCTGGGCGCTATCACGACCGGATTTGGGGTCGTGACAAGTTGGTATCAGAGCCTAGGTTACTAGGCCTCATGAGTCTTGAACCGGTTGGTAGAGTCTTGTGGATCGGTATGGGGACACCTGTACTTATCCTCGGGAGGCTGCAAACCTTTAGGAAACACTTTACATTTCTTGGAATTCTTATCGTGTGTACTTGATTCAGCTTGAGATATACTTTAGAAATTCCTTCCGCACGTCTGTGTACGCATCGAGCGCTCAGTAATATAAATTTTCCTTATGGCTTGTGATTTCCCCGAACGAGGGGCGAGATATAATCTCTGTGAGTTCATGTTGGGCCAGTCGGGATGACTTGAGGCTGGACCTTGTATATGACTTGAGCATCGAAGTGATGATTTTGTGAGTGATGGCAATAGATAAGGTACTGAGGGACTGAAACCCGTATTTGTACTATACAGTGCTATGCTGAGATGATACACGCGTCAGGTGACGAGCGTGGTGGTATTATGACTGGGGATTTGGACTTGATCCTTCCCAATTGATAAATTTGTGTAAAGTGACTGAGACTGGGCTTATATCTATGTTATTGGGCTAGTAGCCATGTTTGGGGCCTTGTGCCGATCTGTAGAGTATTAGGGAGGCTTACTAATGGATGAGCTGTTAATTGCTTGACTTTTGTCTAATATGTTGTGTAGCCCCGAGCTATGGGCGTGGTGAATATTTATCATATCTCTTAGTTGGAAGGTAAAGTGCCTTACGTGTAGTAAAACAAGCTTAGACTCAGGAAGACTAAAGTGATTATGCTATGTATATCCTGGTGGAAGGTATTGTACTAAAATACTAGATTGAGGAAAAATAGGTGGGTTGATTCTGATGTGTAATTGAAGGGTATTTGAGATATGTTATGATTCGAGCAGGTGCAGTACATGTTCAGGTATAAATTGTGATAAGATGATTTGTATAGTATTGAGATTTAATGTTGTTGAAATACATTGTGATGTCTTGTTGAGTTGTGGATGTATTGTTAGAATGGTTGGGTGATTCTATGGCAGGTGGATAGGCCAATTTACAAAGGAAACTCTGTCGAAATTTTTGGAAAATTTGGGACTTAGAAAAGATTTCTATCACCTAAAGAGAGTAGGCTTAACTGTGGTGTGTGTATAAATGCAAGAATTGCAGAAGGGTTAAGGTCTCTGGTGATTCGAGTCTTTGTCAAGCTTGTAAATGACTTGAGTTTAATCTCACCATAATATTGTGGCATCATTTGAGTAAGAATGACATAGATGGCTAAAAATGTTTTGATTTATGGCTCCGAGCTAAGTTGGGGAGGTTGTTATTGAATAACTGATTGCACTGTTGTGTGCTATGTTGGTTCTGTCTCTAAGTATGTTGGGAAAATTCCGATAAAGGTTATGGTGCTTCGTAGATATGAAGAAATAATAGGATGGTTTGAACTGCTGCTGGTAAGAATGTTCGGTGTATAGGAAGGAAAGATAACTAAATGCATTTGTATGTAATCATGTTCTGCGGTGCCAGAGTTTTAACAAGTCACGAGTGGTTCTGTTTAATAAGACAGTTGAATTATAATTGAATAAAGGTGAATGACGCCCGAGAATGGTTTTGCGGTGTTGAAGATTTTGCTTGTAACAGTCAGGTGTATTAAGATTGTGTATTTTTCTAAAGACGGTGTATTCGTTATAAGGGATCAAGACTTGTGTAATGATATGTGAATGATGAGATTCTAGGTACTTATATTGGAGAGTAATGATAACGAATTCAAAAATCGCAAGAAGTTCTTCAAAATAAAGTATTGTAGAATGTGGTACTTCTGGGAAACATTGAGAGAGTATTCAGCGGCCTGTGAGCCTTAGACCGTGTAGTCTTGTGTATGAGTCTCGTGTGGTAACATGAGTTGAGATAATGTAGTGCTACAGTAAAGGCTAGTACTGAGTTAAAGATGAATCAGAAAAGAAATTGGGTAAATGGAGCAACATGTTAATAAACCGGAACGGTATGATAAGGATATGATTAACTCCCGGTATATGTTTGAAGTAATGAGTCTTGCAGATATGGTGCAACAAAGCTCTTGAGTGCTGGCAGTTGCATAGCTCGACATGGGTAAAAGGACTCAGTCCTGGCAGTTAAACTTACGCAATGAATTGGGAGAAAGAGTTTGTGATGTGTTCTACCGTGGTTTGAAAGTGAGTATATTCCTATTGGTATGCGAAACTAGGAATGTGTAATGAGTTTTCTTCTATATGGGATCATGAAGGTCCTTGACTAGTTAAGTGCGTCGATGTTTGCGGCATAGGAAAGGGTAGAAGTTCCATGTTATCTTAGTGTGGTATAGTATATGCGATGTGTTATAGAAAGTTGATAATGGAATGTTCAAGGTTTTGAGATCAGTTCATAATATATAGGAAGTCAAAAAAAAAAAAAATTATTGAGCAGCGCAGACAGCTGCAGGTGATCTAAGAATCGATCTTTCTGGTGATTAAAAAAAATGATACTGCCATTCTAGTGATTTGGCAGGGTATATGGTCAAAAAGGGACAAGGTATTGTAAACTAATAATATCTAGTGGTATGGTGGTATCCTCTTGTTCGATCAACTGTGATGATTGAGTTGATAATGGCATAGGGAAATTTCTGAATGACTCCCGTGGTATGAATGGATGCTTGATGTGCGCTATGTATTCGTACGGTGGAGTGTGGAACCAGGTATAGCGATTCATGTGTTATATATGTGTTGGAGACTAGAAGTTCTTGTAAATCCGCCTATGTAGTGGTGGTATGACGTGTGTATCGACACCGTTTAGCGGTTATTGGAAATTGGAAGCCCTAATGGCTCTCTTGTTGCTTGATACGATGAATTTGAATAATGATCCTTGATTGCAGACTGGTTGTCATAAGCCAGGTTGTCTAGACTTATGCGATATGGACTATGTTAGAAAATGTCACAAACTGCGTGGCAGAGTGCATCAGATCATGCTCCAGCAGGGTAGATGTACCCTAGGACCGGCGGACGGCTGGTAGGTATTGCTTTGTCAGTTGAGCCTTTGTGGCGGATGTTAGTGTAGAGGTATCTACCATTGATTCAGCTCCAGTATTGAGGAACATTGTCAGATGCATTTCAGGTGGCCGAGCTTGAGGCTATGTATATGTTGTTGCGATGAGCGACTTGACTCGATGTGCATTCCTTTTTGCTAGATGTGTTCGTGGATCGGGTGGCACGCCGCCACAGGTATGGTATCTGGATCGGGTGGCACGCCGCCACGGGTATGTCATTGGAGCGGGTTGCACGCCGCAACAGAATATTGTGAAAATATAGTTAGTTATATGCTACCTGGTATACAATACTTCCTAGCTTCTGAGGAAAAGTCCGTTTGAGTATCGTTTGGCAAATGGCACGTCGGTTGTGTCCTTTCAGGATTTGATAGCATACGTTAATTGTTTCACCGTGGGTGAGGTTGATTGTGTGGGTTCAAGACCTAGATCCGTGCGTGGCTAACCGTTTTGAGCTTAGTGGCTTGAGGTGCTTCATGAGTAATAATGTTGGGATAGAATCACGAATCGTGGCAAGGCCACGTGATGTTATGACCTCTCGAGGAGGATTCAGGTACTCTATTTCTACAATGCGAGACGCGATCTCAGTTCAATGTTATGATGGCACAGAGGAACTGAATTGCAGCTCTATTTGCTGGAGACAGTTGTAATGATTTGAGTTGTCATGATTTGAGTGTGTGCAGACGTTTCTATTGGAGCCTATGTTGTGCTCGTCGTGGCTTAGGCCGGTGTTGAGGTGTCATATCACCAGTGCGGTGTGTTATAATCGAAATGACCATTGGAGTCATTAATGAATACGAGCATATTGGATCTTAGCTTGTTAGAAAGGTAAAAATCGAGGTTTGGCTCCGAAACCTATTGTGGTACCAGTTTTAAAAGGGAAATAGATTCACGAATGGTTAACCTGAGAGATGGGTTCGGTATATCGCGTGCTTCAGCTGCCGTGGGCGGGATATGGAGGTGTTGGAATAAGACTCTATCTAATGAAAGAGGTTTTCAGCTAGTATTTGGTTATTGTGGCCTGTTGTTGTGATTAGAGACTATCGTCTCGAGTGATTGGGTTGTCGATACATCATATGATCTCACCGGGAGTAGTGAATATGGGTTATTGCAGTGGATTCGAGTGTATCCCGAGTATAGGCATGGGATTAGCATTTGGCATATGATTTCGGAAAGTGCAATGTGATTTATGGTTCAGATGGTCTGTGAAATTTTGACTATATGGTGTTTTCGGACTTATGTGAGATAGGGTGAACGTATGATCACCCGATTATATGCTTGGTAAGGTCATTCAGCTATTGGGTTGCTTCTAGTACAACTCTGAGTCCGCTCGAGGACGAGCGTTTGTTTAAGTTGGGGAGAATGTAACGACTCAGCCCGTCGTTACGGGAATTTCCACCCCGTTACCTTGCATTTACATATCTTATGTTTTTATATCAGTGTTAGAACCTATTGGGTGAGTTAGGAGTGAATTGAATTGAAAATGAAGCAAATAACATGTTTGAAGGAAGTTTGAATATGGAAAGTCAACCTAGAGTTGACTATCGAGTTAGAGTGCTCGGAATCAGATTCTGATGATTCGACTAGTTTCGGGGGATCAACTATAACTTAGGAGGGCAATCAGAATTGAATTTGGAGGTACGGTGTAGTTTTAGGCTTGAACTAGCTAAGGTTGAATTTTGGCGAAATCCGAACGGTAGGTGAGATTTTGATCCGGGAGTCAGAATGGAATTCCAACAGTTGCAGTAGCTTCGGTGGGTGATTTTGGATATGTCTGCAAATTTTCAGGTCATTCGGACGTCGTTTGATCGGTTTTTGGATTAAATGTGTAATTCGGAAAGTTTTAAGGAAGTTAGGCTTGAATTCGTGTAAAAATGTTGAATTTGATGTTTAGGATGGTGTTTTTATGTTTTGAGCATGTTTGAATGAGGTAATGTGATGTATTGGTGGCTTTGGTTGAGGTCCCGGGGGTCTCGGGATCATTTCGGATGCCTAACGGGCAAGTTTTTATTTTGAAGTTGCTGCAGAAAAAATTGCAGACAGTGGTTGCTCTATGCGATCGCATAGAGTCATTGCGATCGCATAGAAGAGCCTGGAGGGGTGTGTAAAATGTGCTATGCGATCGCATAGCAAGGGGTGCGATCGCATAGGTTTGTCAGACTGCACATTGCGATCGCATAACCAGTGTTGCGATCGCAGAGAAGAAAAGGGGAGGTCCGGAAGATTGTGCTATGCGATCGCGGAGATGCATTCCGATCGCATAGAAGGGGTTATTGGCAGGAAAAAATTAACTCTATGCGATCGCATAGGGCCATTGAGATCGCATAGAAGGAATGGTCGGGCAGTGAGTAATTACAGAAAAGAACCAGTCGCGGGTTTCATACCACAAAACAGCATTTTTGAGCCCTAGAGAGAAGAAATCACGGGAAAATGCTGGGAAATCATCGGGTATTCATCGGAGGTAAGTTTCTTGACTCAAAAACATCATTTTATAGTAGAATTAACATCAATCTTCATGAATTTGGGTAGAAATTGTGAAGGATTGTGGCCTAGATATTGAAAACGAAAATTTGGGTTTTGAAAGGCCAATCGAACTCCGATTTTGGTAAATTTTATATGTATGGACTCGTGGCGAGACTAGGATTCTGGAAATATGAATTTCAAAATTTTTCGAGATGTGGGCCCGGGGCTCGGGTTTTGCCAATTTCGTGATTTTTGATATTTTTCGAGTTCTTTCGATTGGGTTATGTTCCATTAGCCTATTTTGATATATTGGTGCTGATTTGTGCTAGTTTTGACGTGCATGGATGCCGGTTCGAGGAGCTAAGGCGTCGCGGGCATGAGTTTTCGTCGGTTCGAGGTGGGTAATACTTGTAAATGAAGTCCTGAGGGTTAGTAAACCCCGGACTTGCACATCTTAGTGTTGTGTTGAGGTGATTTGCACGATGGATAACGGGCGTGGGGTAGAGCACCATTGGGGATTGTGACTTGGTCCATCCCGCGTAATAAATAATAACGCCTAATTGTTGAAATGAATTGGACTAATTATCATACTAGGGCTTCGTGCCGATTATTTGAATCCTTCAGGGATTGGTATCATTGTTTTGATAACACTGTGCACTTTGATTGGGCCGAGGGCCATATGTTAGGGCATGACATTTCATGTGAGCATATGCATACACATGCATGGATCGGACTGCACGCCGCGGTGGTATATGGATCGGGCTGCGCGCCGCAGCAGGTGTGATATTAATATTGTGCTTGGGCTGTAGGAGCCCCTCCGGAGTCTGAACCCCCACGGTGAGCACGGGTACCCAAATTGGATCGGGCTACACGCCGTAGCGGTCATATGCATTGCATGGCATACATACATTGGTTTACGTGTACTATATGGCATAACATTTAGCACTCATACATTGCTGGCACACATGCATTAGTTGCCTTATTGACCAGATCTCCTGGTGTAAATTGATAAGGAGTGCTGAGCCCGAGGGGTTGATTTGAGTGCGGACTTGCACTGCTTGAGATTGTATCCAGGTATTGGTATGTTATCATGAAAGAATGAAGCTAAAAATTGAGATTTCTAAATAATCTACTCACATATGCTGGAAAGGAATAAAAAGATAGTTCTGTATTGTGTAGCATGAGATAGTGCCTTGCGTGGTTTTCTTCCCTTCAGCATTATTTACTTTTATTACTCTTGAGTTGGAAGTACTCACACCCGACTCCCTGCACCTTGTATGCAGATCCAGGTACATCACAGCAGAGCTGATTCTATTGCGGTTCGGGAGTGCTTTTGGACAGTCAAGGTAGCTGCCAGCGTTCGCAGGACCTGATTCTCCAGTTTGTCTATATTTTTGTTCTGACCATCCCACACTTGTGCACAGTTATATTCACTATCTACACTTTGTATACTCTGTAGAGGCTCATGACTCGTGACCCATGATCCTTGGGGAGTTGTTATTATTTTTGGGATGTGATCCCTGTACTTGGTTCTTCCATTTTTGTTGTTTCGTATTTTGATATGCTTAAACGGGATAAAGCGAGCTTCTAGCTTCGTCGTTGTTATTGATTGGTCAGGCTGGCCTAGCAATGTGCTGGGCGCCATCACGACCGGATTTGGGGTCGTGACACGTTGTCTCTTATATCTATGTATTTCATTCTGTTATCTCATGTATTCGAGATAAACAACTTATATTTCTTTCACACAATTGTGTGTATTATTCTTAGAAGTTCGTGAGTATTGTGACACCAGTCTTGGGTAGTGTATCATGTTTGGGTTTCTTTATCATAGTTGATAAGATTGACTTATTCTTCCGCTAAGTTTAATTATTCCGCTGTAATTTATATGTTTAATTTTAAAGTCTTAATAAGAGTTTGGTAACTAACGGAAATGTAAGTAATATTAGGCTTGCCTAGCTTCCACTAGTAGGCGCCATCATGACTCCCGATGGTGGGAAATCCCGGTCGTGACATATATAACTTTTTTGCTCTAATTGTGTATCTTTTGTTCCTGATGTACTAGGTTTTTCATCTATTATCGCATTTATTTCTATACGATCACTTCTACCTTCTTCGTTTTGTTCGACTTGTGCTATAATTTCTAATAGTTCCGTATATGTTTCACTTGTTTCTGAATAATTTTTTAAATCACTATTATTATTTGGTTCATTTATTTCTTCTGTTCTAATTATTTCTAATTTTTCTTCTTTTCCTTCTTGTAATTGTTCTTTGAATCTATTTATCTCAAGTTGTAATTTATTTTCTTGTTCTTTTTCTTTTTTGTCTGGTTGCATATAGTTCTTTTAACATGTTAAATTCTTTTTCTAATTCTATTATTCTAGCATTTTTTTGTTTCTTCTATCTGTTTTATTTCTCTTTTTGATTGTTGTTTAATTTTTTCTATCTCATATTTTCGATCTATTTCCTCATTTTCTTTTGTTATTCTTACTAGAGCAGTTAAGCTATCTTCTAGTTTTAGTGATTCATTTTCTAACATTAGAAATAAGTTGTCTCCTATTTTTTTTATATTTTCTTCCTATATTAGAAAATACAATTTTTATTTTTAGTCCTTCTGGGTTTTCGTATGTTTTTTCGTCTACTGCAAATTCCTCTTTATTCATTTTTTAAGTTGTATAATTAGTTTCCATTCTAATTTCGAAATTATATCTATAAGTTGTTCTAGTCTATCATTATTATTTTTAGAGATTTTTAAGTAATTAAATTCACAATAAACCATATAATTCATTTTTATTTCTATCTGCTTCTTTTAATCTGTCTTGTCTATTACTAACTTTATAAAAATTATTCAGAAACAAGTGAAACATATACGCAACTCTTAGAAAATATAGCACAAGTCGAACAAAACGAAGAAGGTAGAAATGATCGTATAGAAATAAATGCGATAATAGATGAAAAACCTAGTACATCAGGAACAAAAGATACACAATTAGAGCAAAAAAGTTATATAAATTACGAAAATAATTCTAAGAAAACATATAGAAATGATAGAGAATCAAGATATACAAAATGGATTCCAACACAAATACCAACAACAATACAACATAATTTCTTAGATCTAGACTGTGTAAAAGATATAAATAAGACAATCCAGTTATGGGTAAGATACATGACGAAATACATTATAGACAATAAAATAGGAATATCAGATGTACCAGAATACATAGAAAGAACGTTAATAGGAACGACTAAGTTATGGTTACAAAATATGACTAAAGATGCCTTAGGAGTATTAAGAAATGATAAAAAATTTGATGGTGAGAAAGCTACAACAGCTATAGAAATTTTGCATAAATATGAAACAACTATAAGAAATGAATTTAGTAGTGCAGAAACAGAAGAAGTAGAACATCATAGAGAAAAAATATTAAATAGAAATCTAATGTCAAAATTAGCAATATGTAATATGTGTTACATAGATGAATATACATGTGCATTTAAAGAATTTTACTATAAAGGAATATATAGTATAGAGGAAAGTAAATAAATAAGAAAATTATATTTTTCAAAATTACCAGAACCATTTAGTTCAAAAATATTAAAAAATTGGAATAATGCAGCATTACAAGATACTTTAGGAGCAAGAATTAAATACTTACAACACTGGTTCGCAGAATTATGTGAAAAACATAAAGAAGAAATTAAAATGGAAAAAACGTTAATAAAAAACTTAGCATGTTGTAAAGATAAAACAGTACCCCAGTTTGGATGCAATAAAAGATACTATAATAAAAATCATAATAAAATTAAATAATATAAAAAGTATAAGTCAAAATTTAAGTATAAAAAACCTAGACGAAGATATTATGTAAAGAAATTTAATAACAAAAGGCAGTACCGACCTAAGAAACAATTATCAGAATGCAAATGTTGTAATTGCGGAAAACTAGGACATTTAGCAAAAGATTGCAAAATACCTAAAAATCAAAGAGCTAAGCAAGTATCAGAAATAATAATAAACGACGAAGAATACGTACAAATGGAATACATAGACTATGAATTAGAAAGTAATGATAGTATATATGAATTATCGGAAAATGAATTAGAATCAATATTAATAGAATCAGATAATGAAGACAATGAATTAACAGATGACTGAAAAAGAAATAAATATAATAACACAAGAAGAATACCAAGATGAAGAATCTACGGAACAAAAAGTAATATTTGATGAAAATATATTTGAACAAATAAAAGGAAAGGAATTAGACTTAAGTGTAGAAACAATATTAGATATACCAAAAATGAAAAATTGGTTCAAAAGAAGTAAAGAAGAATACTATGTAATTAGCCAAAGAGAACACATAATAGATTGTAAATACACCAAAGGAAAAGCTAAAATACCAATAATAAATAAACGTATAATAAATAAAGAAATACAAGATATAAAGGCAAAAAAACCCAATTAAATACGTACATCTAGGAGGAACAGAAATATTAATAAAGGCATATTTTAGAGAAGGGATAGATACACCAATAGAAATTTATCTAGCAGATGATAGAATTATACAACCTATAGAAAAAAGCATAATAAGTGCAGTACGAGGAAATTTGATATACCAAAAATTTAAGTTCATAATTAGTGCTAACTATTCAGTAGCGATAAATGATAAAAATATAGATAAATCACTCGTATTATATTGAAAAATGTCAGGAATAGAATTAACCCCAGGTAGTAAGATATTTACAGAAAGATGTAAAAATCTATATATATTAACAACTAAACATAAGATAATGGCAAGAAATAAAATAACAAAATAAAGATAGAAAATCCTTTTGAAAGAATAGTTACAGTTATAGATAACAATGAATATAGTTATAATGAATTAGACATAGAAGAAGATTCAGACATAGTAAAAGAAAGACTAAGCCCATCAAAAATACTGAGTTTTGAAGTAGGACAAACATCATCAAATAAAACAAGCACATCAGACAAGGTAGGATATAAAATACCTAAACGTATAGAGCAATAACCAGGAGAAATAAAACATCATCATTATTACATAACAGGAGTAATGAATGGAAGAAAATACTTAATACTAATAAATACAGGACAAGAAGAAAACTATATAACTAGAGAATTAATCACAGAAGATGAGATACTAACTAGTGAAAAATTATACCCCGAATTACCTAAAGGAATGATAACTAGTGAAGAAATAGAGGAAAAAGAAATAATTATAGGACGAATAATTATGATAATAAGATTTAAAATATAACGACCCGGCCTGTCGTTACGGGAATTTCCACCCCGTTACCTTTCATTTACATATCTTATGCTTTTATATCAGTGTTAGAACCTATCGGGTGAATTAGGAGTGAACTGAATTGAAATTGAAGCAAATAACATGTTTGAAGGAAGTTTGAATATGGAAAGTCAACCTAGAGTTGACTATCGATTTAGAGTGCTCAGAATCAGATTCTGATGATTCGACTAGTTTTGGGGGATCATTTATGAATTAGGAGAGCAATCGGAATTGAATTTGGAGGTCTGGTGTAGTTTTAGGCTTGAATTGGCTAAGGTTGAATTATGGCGAAATCCGAACGGTAGGTTAGATTTTGATCCGGGAGTCGGAATGGAATTCCGACAATTGCAGTAGCTCCGTTAGGTGATTTTGGATATGCCTGCAAATTTTCAGGTCATTCGGACGTCGTTTGATCGGTTTTTGGATTGAATGTGTAATTCGGAAAGTTTTAAGGAAGTTAGGCTTGAATCCGTGTAAAAATGTTGATTTTGATGTTTAGGATGGTGTTTTTATGTTTCGAGCAAGTTTGAATGAGGTAATGTGATGTATTGGTGGCTTTGGGTGAGGTCCCGGGGGTCTCGGGATCATTTTGGATGCCTAACGGGCAAGTTTTGATTTTGAAGTTGCTACAGAAAAATTGCAGACAGTGATTGCTCTATACGATCGCATAGAGTCATTGCGATCCCATAGAAGAGCCTGGAGGGGTGTGGAAAATGTGCTTTGCGATCACATAGCAAGGGATGCGATCGCATAGGTTTGTCAGACTGCACATTGTGATCGCATAACCAGTGCTGCGATCGCAGAGAAGAAAATGGGAGGTCCGGAAGATTGTGCTATGCGATCGCGGAGATGCATTGCGATCGCATAGAAGGGGTTATTGGCAGGAAAATTTAACTCTATGCGATCGCATAGGGCCATTGCGATCGCATAGAAGGAATGGTCTGGCAGTGAGTTTAATTACAGAACAGAACCAGTCGCGGGTTTCATACCCCAATACACCATTTTTGAGCCCTAGAGAGAAGAAATCACGGGAAAACGCTGGGAAATCATTGGGTATTCATCGGAGGTAAGTTTCTTGACTCAAAAACATCATTTTATGGTAGAATTAACATCAATCTTCATGAATTTGGGTAGAAATTGTGAAGGATTGTGGCCTAGATATTGAGAACGAAAATTTGGGTTTTGAAAGGCCATTCGAACTCCGATTTTGGTAAATTTTATATGTATGGACTCGTGGCGAGACGAGGATTCTGGAAATATGAATTTCGAAATTTTTCGAGATGTGGGCCCGGGGCTCGGGTTTTGCCAATTTCGTGATTTTTGATATTTTTCGAGTTCTTTCGATTGGGTTATGTTCCATTAGCCTATTTTGATATATTGGTGCTGATTTGTGCTAGTTTTGACGTGCATGGATGCCGGTTCGAGGAGTTAAGGCGTTGCGGGCATGAGTTTTCGTCGGTTCGAGGTGGGTAATACTTGTAAATGATGTGAGGGTTAGTAAACCCCGGACTTGCACATCTTAGTGTTGTGCCGAGGTGACTTGCACGCCGGATAACAGGCGTGGGGTAGAGCACCATTGGGGATTGTGACTTGGACCGTCCCGCGTAATAAATAATAACACCTAATTATTGAAATGAATTGGACTAATTATCATGTTTGGGCTTCGTGCTGTAACGACCCGGCCCGTCGTTACGGGAATTGCCACCCCGTTACCTTGCATTAACATGTGTTATGTTTCTATATCAGTGTTGGAACCTATCGGGTGAGTTAGGAGTGAATTGAATTGAAAATGAAGCAAATAGCATGTTTGAAGGAAGTTTGAATATGAAAAGTCAACCTAGAGTTGACTATCTAGTTAGAGTGCTCGGAATTGGATTCTGATGATTCGACTAGTTTCGAGGGATCATTTATGACTTAGGAGAGCAATCGGAATTGAATTCGGAGGTCCGGTGTAGTTTTAAGCTTGAATTGGCTAAGGTTGAATTTTGGCGAAATCCGAACGGTAGGTGAGATTTTGATCGGGGGTCGGAATGGAATTCCGACAATTTCTGTAGCTTCGTTATGTGATTTTGGATATGTCTGCAAATGTTCAGGTCATTCGGACGTCATTTGGCCGGGTTTTTGATTGAATGAGCAATTCGGAAATTTTGAAGAAACTTAGGCTTGAATCCGTGTGTAATTGGTGATTTTGATGTTTAGGATGGTGTTTTTATGATTGGAACAAGTTCGTATCGTGTTTTGGAGTATGTTGGTGGTTTTCGTTGGGGTCCCGGGGAGCCTCGGGATGAATTCGGGGGTCCAAACGGACCAATTTGTGCCAAAGGCACTGCTGTTTCTGCTGCAATAAATGGAGAGAATTTTTGTGCTTCGCGATCGCGAAGCTATGTATGCGATCGCGTAGGGTAAAGCTGGGAAGCTCTGCGATCGCAAGGTTGAGTCTGCGATCGCGTAGTGTATCGGAGTGAGGCCGGAAAATTGTTCTTCGCGATCGCGGGAAGAGTGATGCGATCGCGTAAGGTCGGCTGGTTGTGCATCGCGATCGCGGGTGTATTGATGCGATCGCGTAGGGTCGCTAAGTGGGTCACTGCGATCGCGTCCAGGTTCACGCGATCGCGTAGAGGAAAAGTAGAAGAGGGTTAAGGCATCGCGTTCGCGTGAGAGGCGTCGCGAACGCGATGAAGGAATTGGCCAGGCAGTAAGTTTAATTGCAGAAGAGAGGGCTTACGGGTTCATATACCCAAAACACCATTTTTGAGCCCTAGAGAGAAGAAATCACGGGAAAACGTTGGGAAATCATCGGGTATTCATCGGAGGTAAGTTTCTTGACTCAAAAACATCATTTTATGGTAGAATTAACATCAATCTTCATGAATTTGGGTAGAAATTGTGAAGGATTGTGGCCTAGATATTGAAAACGAAAATTTGGGTTTTGAAAGGCCGATCGAACTCCGATTTTGGTAAATTTTATATGTATGGACTCGTGGCGAGACGAGGATTCTGGAAATATGAGTTTTGAAATTTTTCGAGATGTGGGCCCGGGGCTATGGTTTTGCAAATTTCGTGATTTTTGATATTTTTCGAATTCTTTCGATTGGGTTATGTTCCATTAGCCTATTTTGATATATTTGTGCTGATTTGTGCTAGTTTTGACGTGCGTGGATGCTGGTTCGAGGAGCTAAGGCATCGCGGGCATGAGCTTTCGTCGGTTCGAGGTGGGTAATACTTGTAAATGATGTCCTGAGGGTTGGTAAACCCCGGACTTGCACATCTTAGTGCTGTGTTGAAGTTACTTGCACGCCGGATAACGGGCGTGGGGTAGAGCACCATTGGGGATCGTGACTTGGTCCGTCCCACGTAATAAATAATAACACCTAATTGTTGAAATGAATTGGACTAATTATCATGCTTGGGCTTCGTGCCGATTATTTGAATCCTTCAGGGATTTGTATCATTGTCTTGATAACACTGTACATATTTTTATCTATATTTAAGGTTTTAAATGTTATTTTGCTATTCAGCATTCTTATAAGGTCATGAAAAACTTGAACAAGGTCTTAATAATATTTTAGCTGTGAGCTAATATGATATTGTTGCCCGTAGGGCTTTCTTGATTATTTGTTAGACTGATTGGGGCCGAGGGCCATATGTTAGGGCATGACATTTTATGTGAGCATATGCATACACATGCATGGATCGGACTGCACGCCGCGGTGGTATACGGATCGGGCTGCGCGCCGCAGCAGGTGTGATATTAATATTGTGCTTGGGCTGTAGGAGCCCCTCCGGAGTCTGAACCCCCACAGTGAGCACGAGTACCCAAATTGGATCGGGCTACACACCGTAGCGGTCATATGCATTGCATGGCATACATACATTGGTTTACGTGTACTACGTGGCATAACATTCAGCACTCATACATTACTGGCACACATGCATTAGTTGCCTTATTGACCAGATCTCCTGGTGTAAATTGATAAGGAGTGCTGAGCCCGAGGGGCTGATTTGAGTGCGGACTTGCACTGCTTGAGATTTGTATCCAGGTATTGGTATATTATTATGAAAGTAAGTAGCTAAAAATTGAGAATTCTAAATAATCTACTCACATATGCTGAAAAGGAATAAAATGATAGTTCTGTATTGTGTAGCAAGAGATAGTGCCTTGCGTGGTTTTCTTCCCTTCAGCATTATTTACTTTTATTGCCGCTGAGTTGGAAGTACTCACACCCGACTCCCTGCACCTTGTGTGCAGATCCAGGTACATCACAGCAGAGCTGATTCTATTGCGGCTCGGGAGTGCTTTTGGACAGTCGAGGTAGCTGCCAGCGTTCGCAGGACCTGATTCTCCAGTTTGTCTATATTTTGTTCTGATCATCCCACACTTGTGCACAGTTATATTCACTATTTACACTTGTATATTCCGTAGAGGCTCATGACTCTTGACCCTTCGGTCTATGGGAGTTGGCACGTGTTGGGACTTGGTTCCCTGTTTTTAATATATCTATCACTGTTATGCTTAAATTGGATAAAGTGAGCTTGTGGCTCCGTGATTGTTGTTGATTGGTCGGGCTGGCCTAGCAGTGTGCTGGGTGCCATCACGACCGGATTTGGGGTCGTGACACGTGCCAATTATTTGAATCCTTCAGGGATTGGTATCACTGTCTTGATAACACTATGCATATTTTATTCTAAATTTAAGGTATAAAATGGTATTTTGCTATTCAGCATTTTTATAAGGTTATGAAAAACTTGAACAAGGTCTTAATAACATTTTTAGTTGTGAGCTAATATGATATTGTTGCCCGTAGGGTTTTCTTGATTATTTGTTAGACTGATTGGGGTTGAGGGCCATATGTTAGGGCATGACAATTTATGTGAGCATATGCATACAAATGCATGGATCGGACTGCACGCTACAGTGGTATATGGATCGGGCTGCGCACTGCAGTAGGTGTGATATTATTATTGTGCTTGGGCTGTAGGAGCCCCTTCGGAGTCTGAACCCCCACAGTGAGCACGGGTACCCAAATTGGATCGGGCAACGCGTCGTAGCGGTCATATGCAATGCATGGCATACATACATTGGTTTATGTGTACTACGTGGCATAACATTTAGCACTCATACATTACTGGCACACATACATTAGTTGCCTTATTGACCAGATCTCCTGGTGGAAATTGATAAAGAGTGCTGAGCCCGAGGGGCTGATTTGAGTACGGACTTGCACTGTTGAGGTTGTATCCAGGTATTGGTATATTATCATGAAAGAAAGAAGCTAAAAATTGAGATTTCTAATAATCTACTCACATATGCTGGAAAGAAATAAAAAGGTAGTTCTGTAATGTGTAGCATGAGATAGTGCCTTGCGTGGTTTTCTTCCTTTCAGCATTATTTACTTTTATTATTGCTGAGTTGGAAGTACTCACACCCGACTCCCTGCACCTTGTGTGCAGATCCAGGTACATCACAGCAGAGCTGATTCCATTGCGGCTCGGGACTGCTTTTGGACAGTCAAGGTAGCTGCCAGCGTTCGCAGGACGTGGCTTCTCTTCTTATTCCAGCTTTCCTATGTATATACATTATTCAGACTTGAGTATTTGGTTTAGTTATTGTTATCCTATCATGTTTAGAGGCTCTAGACTCGTGACCCTAGATCCTTGGGTGATTACTCAGTTTAGCTTTATTGTTGATAATAATATTCAGGTAATTGATTTGAGTTTCATACTCGGGATGAGAGTGTGATTGGTCGGGCTGGCCTAGCAGTGTGCTGGGCGCCATCATGACCGGATTTTTGGTCTTGACAAGTTGGTATCAGAGCCTAGGTTACTAGGCCTCATGAGTCTTGAGCCGGTTGGTAGAGTCTCGTGGATCGGTACGGGGACGCCTGTACTTATCCTCGGGAGGCTGCAAACCTTTAGGAAACACTTCACATTTCTTGGAATTCTTATCGTGCGTACTTGATTCAGCTTGAGATATAATTTTTGGAATTCTTTCCACACGTCTGTGTACGCATCGAGCGCTCAGTAATATAAATTTTCCTTATGGCTTGTGATTTCCCCGAACGAGGGGCGAGATATAATCTCTGTGAGTTCATGTTGGGCCAGTCGGGATGACTTGAGGCTGGACCTTGTATATGACTTGAGCATCGAAGTGATGATTTTGTGAGTGATGGCAATAGATAAGGTACTGAGGGACTGAAACCCGTATTTGTACTATACATTGCTATTCTGAGATGATACACGCGTCAGGTGACGAGCGTGGTGGTATTGTGACTAGGGATTTGGACTTGATCCTTCCCAATTGATAAATTACTGTGTAAACTGACTGAGACTGGGCTTATATCTATGTTATTGGTCTAGTAGCCATGTTTGGGGCCTTGTGCCGATTTGTAGAGTATTAGGGAGGCTTACTAAAGGATGAGCTGTTAATTGCTCGACTTTTGTCTAATATGTTGTGTTGCCCCGAGCTATGGGCGTGGTGAATATTTATCATATCTCTTAGTTGGAAAGTAAAGTGCCTTACGTGTAGTAAAACGAGTTTAGACTCAGGAAGACTAAAGTGATTATGCTATGTATATCCTGGTGGAAGGTGTTGTACTGAAATACTAGATTGAGGAAAAATAGGTGGGTTGATTCTGATGTGTAATTGAAGGGTATTTGATATATGTTATGATTCGAGCAGGTGCAGTACATGTTCAGGTATAAATTGTGATAAGATGATTTGTATAGTATTGAGATTTAATGTTGTTGAAATACATTGTGATGTCTTGTTGAGTTGTAGATGTATTGTTAGAATGGTTTGGTGATTCTCTGGCAGGTGGATAGGCTAGCAGTGTGCTGGGCGCCATCACGACCGGATTTGGGGGCGTGACAAGTTGGTATCAGAGCCTAGGTTTACTAGGGCTCATGAGTCTTGAGCTGGTTAGTAGAGTCTTGTGGATCGGTACGGGGACGCCTGTACTTATCCTCGGGAGGCTGCGATCCTTTAGGAAACACTTCACATTTTTTTGAATTCCTATCGTGCGTACTTGATTCAGGTTGAAATATACTTTTGAAATTCCTTCTGCATGTCTATGTACGCATCGAGCGCTCAGTAATATAATTGTCATATGGCTTGTGATTTCACCGAACGAGGGGCGAGATATAATCTCTGTGAGTTCATGTTGGGCTGGTCGGGATGACTTGAGGCTGGACCTTGTATATGACTTGAGCATCGAGGTGCTGATTTTGTGAGTGATTGCAATAGATAAGGTACTGAGGGTCTAAAACCCCGTATTCTTACTATACAATGCTATGCTGAGATGATACACGCGTCATGTGACGAGCGCGGTGGTATTGTGACTGGGGATTTGGACTTGATCCTTCCCAATTGATAAATTACTGTGTAAGGTGACTGAGACTGGACTTATATCTATGTACTTGGGCTAGTAGTCATGTTTGGGGCCTTGTGCCGATCTGTAGAGTATTAGGGAGGCTTACTAATGGATGAGTTGTTAATGGTTCGACTCTTGTCTAATCTGTTGTGTAGCCCCGAGCTATGGGCGTGGTGAATATTTATCATATCTCGTAATTGGAAGGTAAAGTGCCTTATGTGTAGTGGAACGAGTTCAAACTCAGGAAGACTAAAGTGATTATGCTATGTATATCCTGGTGGAAGGTGTTGTACTGAAATACTAGATTGAGGAAAAATAGGTGGGTTGATTCTGATGTGTAATTGAAGGGTATTTGATATATGTTTTGATTCGAGCAGGTGTAGTACATGTTCGGGTATAATTGTGATAAGATGATTCGTATAGTATTGAGATTTAATGTTGTTGAAATACATTGTGATGTTTTGTTGAGTTGTGGATGTATTGTTAGAATGGTTTGGTGATTCTCTGGCAGGTGGATAGGCCAAATTACAAAGGAAACTCTGCCGAAATTTTTGAAAAATTTGGGACTTAGAAAGATTTTTGTCACCTAAAGAGAGTTGGCTTATTGGTGGTGCGTGTATAAATGCAAGAATTGCAGAAGAGCTAAGGTCTCTGATGATTCGAGTCTCTGTCAAGGCTTGTAAATGACTTGAGATTAATCTCACTATAACATTGTGGCATCATTTGAGTAAAGAATGCTATGAGCGGTTAAACGTGCTTTGATATATGGCTTCGAGCTAAGTTGGGGAGGTTGCTATTGATTAACTGATTGCACTGTCGTGTGCTGTGTTGGCTCTGTCTCTAGGTATGTTGGGAAATCTTGATAAAGGTTATGATGCTTCGTAGATGTGATGAAATACTATGATGTTTTGAACTGATGTTGGTAATAAATGTTTGGTGTATAGAAAGGAGAAATAGCTAACTGTATCTGTATGTAATCATGTTCTGTGGTGTCAGAGTTCTAGCAAGGCACGAGTAGTTCTATTCAATAAGACAGTTGAATTACAGCTGAACAAGGGTGAACGACGCCCGAGAATTTGTTTATGGAAGATTTTGCTTGTAACAGTCAAGTGTCTTAAGATTCTGCATGTGGCTAAAGACGGCGGTTTCGTTAGAAATGATCAAGGCTTGTGTTATATCATGTGAATGATGGGATTCTACGTATCCATATTGGGAAGTAATGATAACAAATTTAAAAAAATCGCGGGAAGTTCATCAAAATAAAGTGTGGTAGAATGTGGTACTTTTGGGAAACATTGAGGGAGTATTCAGTGGCCTATGGGTCTTAGACCGTGTGGTCTTATGTACGAGTCTCGTGTTGTAACATGAGTTGATGTGTTAGGGTGCTACAATAATGGCTAATATTAAATGAGAGATGAATCAGAAAGGAAACTGGGTAAATGGAACAACTTGTTAATAAACCGAAGCGGTATGATAAGGAATACGACTAATTCCTAGTATGTGGTTGAAGTAATGAGTCTTGCAGATATTGTGCAATAAAGCTTTTGAGTGCTGGCAGTTGTGTAACCCGATATGCGTATAAGGACTCAGTCCTGGCAGTTTAACTTATGCAATGTAATTAGGAGAAAGAGTTTATGATGTGTTTTAATGTGATTTAAAAAATGAGTTTATTTCATGTTGGTATGCAAAGCTTGGAATGTGTAATGAGTTTTCTCTATATGGGATCATGAAAGTCCTTGACTAGTGGTGTGCGCCGATGTTGAGGCGGAGGAAAGGGATATGAATTTCCATGTTGTCTTAGTGTGATATGGTATAAACGATATGTGATGGGAAGTTGATAATGGTATATTCTAGGTTTTCAGATCAGTTCATAATATATGGGAAGTCAATAAAATTATTGAGCAGCGCGGACAGCTGCAAGTGAATTAAGAATCGATCTTTCTGATGATTTAATAAAATGGTACTGCTATTCTAATAATTTGGCAGGGAATATGGTCCAAAAAGGACAAGGTAATGTAAACTGATAATATCTAATGGCATGGTGGTATTCTCTTGTTGGATCGACTGTAATAGTTGAGTCGTTGATGGCATAGTGAAATTCTTGAATGGCTTTCGTGGAACGAATGAGCGCTTGATGTGCGTTATGTATTCATACGGTGGAGTGTGGAACCAGGTATAGCGATTCATGTGTTATATATGTGTTGGAGACTAGAAGTTCTCGAAATCCGCCTATGCAGTGGTTGTATATCGTGTGTATCAACACCGTTTAGCTCTTAGCTTGATATGATGAATTTGGGTTATGATACCTTATTTCAGACTGGTTGACATAAGCCAGGTCGTCTAGACTAATGTGATATGGGCTATGTCAGAAAATGGCACAAATTGCGTAGCAGAAAACATCCGAGTATGCTCCAACAGAGTAGTTGTACCCAGGACCAGCGGACGGCTGGTAGGCATTGCTTTGTCAATTGGACCTTAGGGGCGGATGTCAGTGTAGAGGTATCTACCATTGATTCAGTTCCAGTATTGAGAAACGTTGTCAGATGCGTTTCATGTGGCCGAGCTTGAGGCTATATATATATATATATATATATATATATATATATATATATATATATATATGTTTGTTGTAATGAGAAAATTCGACTCGATATGCATTTCCTTTTTGCGAGATTTATGCGAGGATCGGGTGGCACGCCGCCACGGGTTATTTGGATCGGGTGGCATGCTGCCACAGGTATGGTATCTGGATCGGGTGGCACGCTGCCACGGGTATGTCATTGGAACGGGAATGTCATTGGAGTGGGTTGCACGCCGCAACAGAATATTTTGAAAATATAGTTATTTATATGCTACCTGGTATACAATATTTCCTCGTTTCTGAGGAAAAGTCCGTTTTGAGTATCGCTTATTGAATGACACATCGGTTGTGTCCTTTCAGGATCTGATAGCATACGTTAATTGTTTCACCATGGGTGAGGTTGATTGCTTGGGTTCAAGACCTAGATATGTGCGTGGCTAACCGTTTTGAGCTTGGTGGCTTGAGGTGCTTCATGAATAATAATGTAGGGATAGAATCACTAATCGTGGCAAGACCACGTGATGTTATGACCTCTCGAGGAGGATTCAGGTACTCTATTTCTATAATGCGAGACGCAATCTCAGTTCTATATTATGATGGCACAGAGGGATTGAATTGCAGCTCTTTTGCTGGAGACAGTTGTCATGATTTGAGCTGTCATGATTCGAGTGTGTTGAGATGTTTCTATTGGACCTCATGTTGTGCTCATCGTGGCTTAGGCCGGTGCTGAGGTGTCATATCACCAGTGCGGTGTGTTATAATCGAAATGATCGTTGAAGCCAATAATGAGTGTGAGTATATGTGATTTGAGCTGGTTAGAAAGGTAATACTGAGATTTGGCTCCGAATTCTGTTGTAGTATCAATTAAAAGGGAAATGGATTCATGAATGGTTGACCTGAGAGATGGGTTCGATATATCGCGTGTGCGGCTGCCGTTGGCATGATATGAAGGTGTTGGAATAAGACTCTATCTAATGAAAAAGGTTTTTCGGTTGGTATTTGGTTATCGTGGGAAATTGTTGTGATTAGGGATTATTGTCTCGAGTGATTGGGTTGTTTGATACATCATATGATCTCACCGGGGTGGCGAGTATGGACTATTACAGTTGGATCGTGTGTATCCTGAGTATAGGCATGGGATTAGCATTTGGCACATGATTTCAGAAAGTGCAATGTGGTTTATGGTTCAGTTGGAGCGAGAAATTTCAGCTATATGGTGTTGTCGGACTTATGTGAGATAGGGTGACGTATGATCACCCGAATATATGCTTGGTAAGGTCTTTCAGCTATGGAATTGCTCTCAGTACAACTCTGGGTACGCTCGAGGACGAGCGATGGTTTAAGTTGGGGAGAATGTAACGACTCGGCCCGTCGTTACGGGAATTACCACCCTGTTATGCCGCAATTACATGTTTTATGATTTTATATCAGTGTTAGGGTCTATCGGGTGAGTTAGGAGTGAATTGGATTGAAAAAGAAGCAAATGGCATTTTTGAAAGAAGCTTGAATATGGAAAGTCAACCTAGAGTTGACTATCGAGTTAGAGTGCTCGGAATCGGATTCTGATGATTCGACTAGTTTCGGGGGATCATTTATGACTTAGGAGAGTAATCAGAATTGAATTTGGAGGTCTGGTGTAGTTTTAGGCTTGAATTGGCGAAGGTTGAATTTTGGCGAAATCCGAACGGTAGGTGAGATTTTGATATGGGAGTCGGAATGGAATTCCGACAGTTGTAGTAGCTCCGTTAGGTGATTTTGGATATGCCTGCAAATTTTCAGGTCATTCGGACGTCGTTTGATCGGGTTTTGGATTGAATGTTAGTTTTGAAAGTTTTGAAGAAAACTTAGGCTTGAACCATGTGTAATTGGTGATTTTGATGTTTATGATGGTGTTTTATGATTGGAACAAGTTCGTATCATGTTTTGGAGTATGTTGATGGTTTTCGTTGGGGTCCCGGGGGCCTCGGGGTGAATCTGGACCATCATCCGGCATTTTTGGAACTTGGAAGTCTGCTGTAAATTGCAGACCACTGTGCAAAAATTAAGCCATCGCGTTCGCGAGGGCAAGGCCTGCGTTCGCGTAGGCTGGGGCATATTGGGCATCGCGTTCACATGGGATGGTAACGCGTTCGCGTGAGAGCAAGTTGGAACGCATCGCATTTGCATGGAATAAGGCCGCGTTCGCGTAGGAGAAAAATGGAGAGCATCGCGTTCGCGTGAAGGGTAGACGCGTTCGCGTAGAAGAAATCCGGCGGCTGGGGGAAATGATCTTCGAGGACGCATGATAGGGCGTCGCTTTCGCGATGAAGTAATCGAACGGGCCATCGCGTTCGCGTGAGGTGCATCGCGAACGCGTAGAGTTAAATTCCCAGGCAGTGAGTTTAATTGCAGAACAGAGGGCTCACGGGTTCTTATACCCAAAACATAATTTTGAGTCCTAGAGAGAAGAAAATCACGGGAAAACGCTGGGAAATCATCGGGTATTCATCGGAGGTAAGTTTCTTGACTCAAAAGCATCATTTTATGGTAGGATTAACATCAATCTTCATGAATTTGGGTAGAAATTGTGAAGGATTGTGGCCTAGATATTGAAAACGAAAATTTGGGTTTTGAAAGGCCAATCGAACTCCGATTTTGGTAAATTTTATATGTATGGACTCGTGGCGAGACGAGGGTTCTTGAAATATGAGTTTCAAAGTTTTTTGAGATGTGGGCCCGGGGCTCGGGTTTTGCAAATTTCGTGATTTTTGATATTTTTCGAGTTCTTTCGATTGGGTTATGTTCCATTAGCCTATTTTGATATATTGGTGCTGATTTGTGCTAGTTTTGACGTGCATGGATGCCGGTTCGAGGAGCTAAGGCGTCACGGGCATGAGTTTTCGCCGGTTCGAGGTGGGTAATACTTGTAAATGATGTCCTGAGGGTTAGTAAACCCCGGACTTGCACATCTTAGTGCTGTGTTGAGGTGACTTGCACGCCGAATAACGGGCGTGGGGTAGAGCACCATTGGGGATCGTGACTTGGTTCGTCCCGCGTAATAAATAATAACACCTAATTGTTGAAATGAATTGGACTAATTATCATGTTTGGGCTTCGTGCCAATTATTTGAATCCTTCGGGGATT
Organism: Nicotiana noctiflora; assembly: GCA_032618575.1. Lineage (NCBI taxonomy): Eukaryota > Viridiplantae > Streptophyta > Magnoliopsida > Solanales > Solanaceae > Nicotiana > Nicotiana noctiflora. Next base: position 15,890 of record JASVEL010003751.1, on the reverse strand, counting down.
GGTATCACTGTTTTGATAACACTGTGCATATTTTATTCTAAATTTAAGGTTTAAAATGGTATTTTTGCTATTCGGCATTCTTATAAGGTTATGAAAAACTTGAACAAGGTCTTAATAACATTTTTGCTGTGAGCTTATATGATACTGTTGCCCGTAGAGCTTTCTTGATTATTTGTTAGACTGATTGGGGCCGAGGGCCATATGTTAGGGCATGACAATTTATGTGAGCAAATGCATACACGTGCATGGATCGGACTGCACGCCGCAAGTGTATATGGATCGGGCTGCGTGCCGCAGCAGGTGTGATATTAATATTGTGCTTGGGCTGTAGGAGCCCCTCCGGAGTTTGAACCCCCACAGTGAGCACAGGTACCCAAATTGGATCGGGCTATACGCCGTAGCGGTCATATGCGTTGCATGGCATACATACATTGGTTTTCGTGTACTACGTGGCATAACATTTAGCACTCATACATTACTGGCACATATGCATTAGTTGCCATATTGACCAGCTCTCCTGATGTAAATTGATAAGGAGTGCTGAGCCCGAGGAGCTGATTTGAGTGCGGACTTGCACTGCTTGAGATTGTATCCAGGTATTGGTATATTATCATGAAAGAAAGAAGCTAAAAATTGAGATTTCTAAATAATCTACTCACATATGCTGGTCAGGAATAAAGATAGTTCTGTATTGTGTAGCATGAGATAGTGCCTTGCGTGGTTTTCTTCCCTTCAGCATTATTTACTTTTATACTGCTGAGTTGGAAGTACTCACACCCGACTCCCTGCACCTTGTGTGCAGATCCAGGTACATCACAGCAGGGCTGGTTCTATTGCGGCTCGGGAGTGCTTTTGTACAGTCGAGGTAGCTGCCAGCATTCGCAGGACCTGATTCTCCAGTTTGTCTATATTTTTGTTCTGACCGTCCCACAGTTGTGCACAATTATATTCGCTATTTACACTTTGTATACTCTGTAGAGGCTCATGACTCTTGACCCTTCGGTCTGTGGGAGTTGGTATGTGTTGGGACTTGGTTCCCCGTTTTCTATATATATATATATATCACTATTGTTTAATGATTTGATATGGTTAAATGGGATAAGACGAGCTCCTAGCTCCTTTATTGTAATTGAGTGGTCAGGCTGGCCTAGCAGTGTGCTGGGCGCCATCACGACCGGATTTGGGGGCGTGACACTTCATCATTATTTACTTTTATTACTGCTGAGTTGGAAGTACTCACACCCGATTCCCTGCACCTTCTGTGCGATCCAGGTACATCACAGCAGAGCTGATTCCATTGCGGCTCGGGAGTGCTTTTGGACAGTCAAGGTAGCTGCCAGCGTTCGCAGGACCTGGCTTCTCTTCTTATTCCAGCTTTCCTTTGTATATACATTATTCAAACTTGAGTATTTGGTTTAGTTATTGTTATCCTATCATGTTTAGAGGCTCTAGACTCGTGACCCTAGATCCTTGGGTGATTACTCAGTTTAGCTTTATTGTTGATAATAATATTCAGGTAATTGATTTGAGTTTCATACTCGGGATGAGAGTGTGAGTGGTCGGGTTGGCCTAGCAGTGTGCTGGGCGCCATCATGACGGGATTTGGGTCGTGACATAAAATATACCAAGGAGATAATAATTTTATATTAGGAATAAAATGGCTAGAAAAAGTTAAACCATACAACTTAGATAATGAACAACTAATCATACATTATGAAAATAAGAAAGTAACAACAAAAAGAACTATATTATAAATATGAAAATACATATACTAGTAAAAATAATAGTGGAAGGATACTACAATAGATATGTAACGACCCGCCCCGTCGTTACGGGAATCTCCACCTCGTTACCTTGAATTAACATATCTTATGCTTCTATATCGGTGTTAGAACCTATCGGGTGAGTTAGGAGTGAATTGAATTGAAAATGAAGCAAATAGCATGTTTGAAGGAAGTTTGAATATGGAAAGTCAACCTAGAGTTGACTATCGAGTTAGAGTGCTCGGAATCGGATTCTGATGAATCGACTAGTTTCGAGGGATCATTTATGACTTAGGAGAGTAATCGGAATTGAATTTGGAGATCCGGTGTAGAAATAGGCTTGAATTGGCTAAGGTCGAATTTTGGCGAAATCCGATCGATAGGTGAGATTTTGATCCGGGAGTCGGAATGGAATTCCGACAGTTGTAGTAGTTCCGTTAGGTGATTTTGGATATGCCTGCAAATTTTCAGGTCATTCGGACATCGTTTGGTCGGGTTTTTGATCGAATGTGAATTTTTGAAGTTAAAGTTAAACTTAAGCTTAAATTTGTTGAAAACGGACGATTTTGATGTTAACGATAGAGTTTTGATGATTGGAACAAGTTCGAATAAGGTTATAGGGCGTGTTGGTTCTTTTGGTTGAGGTCCGGGGGCCTCGGGTGAGTTTCGGGGTGGTTTCGGACCATTTCTAGGCCATTTTTAACTGCTGGTTTATGTCTGTAGCAGTGTTCTACGCGATCGCGGACAATGGGACGCGATCGCGGTGAGTAAAATGTGCGAAAATTATTAATGAATCGCGATCGCGTGAAATGCTCCGCGATCGCGAAGAAGGAAAATTTCTGTGCACTGATCCTACTTCGGAAGCTCATATCTTTTTATCTACAAGGAATTTTAAGATGATTCAAAAACGAAAGATGTAGCTCATCGTGTCTAGTTTTCAGAAAGATAAATAAATCATAATTTGGACATCTGTGTCAAGAGTTATGGACGTTACACTATAGGGTGTCCGAGAAGGATCTCTAATACACATGTATAACTTGGGAAGCTTATATCTAGAAATATATAAGGATTCAGGAAATGACCATCAAATGACAAGTTATAGCCCTATGTGTCTAGTTTCCAGAACATCAAACCATTCATCATTTGGAGTTGTGTGCAAAAAGTTATGACCATTATACGGAAGCCTGTCCGGAGGAACCAGAGTTTGTTCACCGCGATCGCGAAGCCTTTCCCGCGATCGCGAAGGGTAAATTTTGGGCCAAATTTTGTTCTCCGCGATCGCAGAGCCATTCCCGCGATCGCGATGAGTAATATGCCTAGGCAGAATGTTTTTAAAACATTCCAGTCGCGAAATCAACCCATTTTTCCACCATTTTTGGTCATTCTTGAGAGCTTTTGGACGGGAATTGAAGGGATTTCGATGGGGAATCATTGGAGGTAAGTTTTATGAGTTAAATACATGATTTTATCAAAGAATCTTCCATTAATTCTCTGAATTTGGGTAAGAAATCAAGAAAATTAGGGCTTTGAGCAAAAATCTTAAAATGGGGATTTGAAGGACCATTTGTGGTCCGAATTGGGAGTTCTTGGTATGTACGGACTCGTGGAGAGACGAGGATTCCGAAAATGTGAGTTTCATAATTTTTCGAGATGTGGGCCCGGGGCTCGGGTTTTGCAAATTTCGTGATTTTTGATATTTTTCGAGTTCTTTCGATTGGGTTATGTTCCATTAGCCTATTTTGATATATTTGTACTGATTTTGGCTAGTTTGGACGTGCGTGGATGCCGGTTCGAGGAGCTAAGGCGTCGCGGGCATGAGTTTTCGTCGGTTCGAGGTGGGTAATACTTGTAAATGATGTCCCGAGGGTTAGTAAACCCCGGACTTGCACATCTTAGTGTTGTGTTGAGGTGACTTGCACGCCGGATGACGGGCGTGGGGTAGAGCACCATTGGGGATTGTGACTTGGTCCGTCCCGCGTAATAAATAATAATACCTAATTGTTGAAGTGATTTGGACTAATTATCATGTTTGGGCTTCGTGCCAATTATTTGAGTCCTTCAGGGATTGGTATCACTTGTTTTGATAACACTGTGCATATTTTATTATAATTTAAGGTTTAAAATGGGATTTTTGCTATTCAACATTCTTATAAGGTTATGAAAAACTTGAATAAGGTCTTAATAATATTTTAGCTGTGAGCTAATGTGATATTGTTGCCCGTAGGGCTTTCTTGATTATTTGTTAGACTGATTGGGGCCGAGGGCCATATGTTAGGACATGACACTTTATGTGAGCATATGCATACACATGCATGGATCGGACTGCACGCCGCAGTGGTATATGGATCGGGCTGCGCGCCGCAGCAGGTGTGATATTATTATTGTGCTTGGGCTGTAGGAGCCCCTCCGGAGTCTGAACCCCCACAGTGAGCACGGGTACCCAAATTGGATCGGGCTACACGCCGTAGCGGTCATATGCATTGCATGGCATACATACATTGGTTTACGTGTACTACATGGCATAACATTTTAGCACTCGGACTTTACTGGCACATGTACATTTGTTGCTTTATTGACCAGGATCTCCTGGTATAAATTGTTAAGGAGTGCTGAGCCCGAGAGGCTGATTTGAGTGCTGACTTGCACTGCTTGAGATTTTTCCAGGTATTGGTATGTTATAATGAAAGAAAGTAGCTAAAACTTTGGATTTCTAATAATCTACTCACATATGCTGAAAAGGAATAAAATGATAGTGTTTTGAAGTTTAATGATAGTTCCGTATTGTGTAGCAAGAGATAGTGCCTTGCGTGGTTTTCTTCCCTTCAGCATTATTTACTTTTATTACCGCTGAGTTGGAAGTACTCACACCCGACTCCTCGCACCTTGTGTGCAGATCCAGGTACATTACAGCAGAGCTGATTCCATTGCGGCTCGGGAGTGCTTTTGGACAGTCGAGGTAGCTGCCAGCGTTCGCAGGACCTGATTCTCCAGTTTGTCTATATTTTGTTCTGATCATCCCACACTTGTGCACGGTTATATTCACTATTTACACTTGTATATTCCGTAGAGGCTCATGACTCTTGACCCTTCGGTCTATGGGAGTTGCACTATGTTGGGACTTGGTTCCCCTGTTTTTAATATATCTATCATTGTTATGCTTAAATTGGATAAAGTGAGCTTGTGGCTCCGTGATTATTGTTGATTGGTCGGGCTGGCCTAGCAGTGTGCTGGGCGCCATCACGGCCGGATTTGGGGTCGTGACAAGTTGGTATCAAAGCCTAGGTTTACTAGGCCTCGTGAGTCTTGAGCCGGTTAGTAGAGTCTTGTGGATCGGTACGGGGACGCCTGTACTTATCCTCGGGAGGCTGCGAACCTTTAGGAAACACTTCACATTTCTTGGAATTCTTATCGTGCGTACTTTATTCAGCTTGAGATATAATTTTGAAATTCCTTCCGCACGTCTGTGTATGCATCGAGCGCTCAGTAATATAATTGACTTATGGCTTGCGATTCCCTGGTCGAGGGCGAGATGTAATCTCTATGAATTCATGTTGGGCCAGTCGGGAGGACTTGAGGCCAGATCCTTGTCTATGGCTTGAACACCAAGGTATTAATTTTGCGAGTCGGTATTATGAAGTTCATACGATCGGTATTGATCCTTATTGTGCAAATGGCAGTTTGATAATGGGAGAGCTGTAAGGTATTCGGTTCTTATTGTGATTTGATATGTAGCCCTAGCTATAGGCGTGAGAAATAATTATCATATCTCGTAATTGGAAGGTAAAGTGCCTTATGTGTAGTGAAACGAGTTTAAACTCGGGAAGACTAAAGTGATTTTGATATGTGTTATGATTCGAGCAGGTACAACACAAGTTCAAGTATAAATTGTGATAATATGATTCGTATAATATTGGGATTTAATGTTGTTGAAATACATTGTGATATCTTGTTGAGTTGTGGATGTATTGTTAGAATGGTTTGGTGATTCTATGGCAGGTGGATAGGCCAATTTACAAAGGAAACTCTGCCGAAATTTTTGGAAAATTTGGGACTTAGAAAGATTTCTATCACCTAAAGAGAGTGGGCTTATTGGTGGTGCATGTATATCTGCAAGAATTGCAGAAGAGCTAAGGTCTCGGATGATTCGAGTCTCTGTCAAGGCTTGTAAATGACTTGAGTTTAATCTCATATTAACATTTCGGCATCACTTGAGTAATAATGATATGAGTGGTTGAAAGTGCTTTGATGAATGGCTTCGAGCTAAGTTGGGGAGGTTGCTATTGATTAACTGATTGCACTATTGTGTGCTATGTTGATTCTGTCTCTAAGTATGTTGGGAAATTCTGGTAAAGGTTATGGTGCTTCGTAGATCTGATGAAGTACTAGGGTGTTGTGAACTTATGTTGGTAAAGAATGTTCGGTGTATAGAAAAGAAAGATAGCTAATTGTATCCGTATGTAATCATGATCTGCAGTGTCAGAGTTCTAATAAGGCACGAGTGGTTCTGTTCAATAAGACAGTTGAATTACAGCTGAATAAGGATGACTGACGCCTGAGAATTGTTTACGGTGTTCAAGATTTTACTTGTAACAGTCAGGTGTCTTAAGATTGTGTATGTGGCTAAAGATGGCGGTTTCGTTAGAGCAGATCAAGGCTTGTGTTATATCATGTGAATGATGGGATTCTAGGTATCCGTATTGGGAAGTAATGATAACAATTTAAAAAAAAAATCGCGGGAAGTTCATCAAAAGAAAGTGTGGTAGAATGTGGTACTTTTGGGAAACATTGAGAGAGTATTCAGTGGCCTATGGGTCTTAGACCGGGTGGTCTTGTGTACGAGTCTCGTGTGGTAACATGAGTTGATGTATTATGGTACTATAGTAAAGGCTGATATGAAATTAGAGATGAATCAGAAAGGAAACTGGGTAAATGGAACGACTTGTTAATAAACCAGAATGGTATAAAAAGGAATACGATTGATTCCTGGTGTGTGGTTGAAGTAATGAGTCTTGCGGACATTGCAGCAAAGCTCTTGAGTGCTGGCAGGTTGTGTAACTTGATATGGGTATAAGGACTCAGTCCTGGCAGTTAAACTTATGCAACGCATGGGAAGAAATAGTTTGTGATGTGTTTTATCATGGTTTGAAAATGAGTATGCTCCTGTCGGTATGCGAAGCGTGGAATGTGCAATGAGTTTTCTTCTATATGGGATCACGAAAGTCCTTGACTAGTTGAGTGCGCCGATGTGAGGCGGAGGAAAGGGATATGAATTTCCATGTTGTCTTAGTGTGATATGGTATACACGATGTGTTACGGAAAGTTGATAATGGTATATTCTAGGTTTTGAGATCAGTTCATAATATATGGGAAGTCAATAAAATTATTGAGCAGCGCGGACAGTTGCAGGTGAATTAAGAATCGATCTTTCTGATGATTTAAGAAAATGGTACTACTATTCTCGTAATTTGGCAGGGAATATGGTCCAAAAAGGGCCAGGTAATATAAACTGATAATCTTTAGTGGTGTGGTGGTATCCTCTTGTTAGATTGACATTGATGATTGAGTTGTAAATGGCATAAGGAAATTTCTGAATTGCTTTCGTGGTATGAATAGATGCTTGATGTGTGTTATGTAATCGTACGGTGGGGTGTGGGATCAGGCATAGTGATCCATGTGTAATACATGTGTTAGAGTCTGGAAGTTCTCGTAATCCGCCTACGCAGTGGTGGTATATCGAGTGGATCGGCATCGTTTTGTGATTATTGGAAATCGGAAGCCCTAGTGGCTCTCTCTTAGCTTGATATGATGAATTTGGGTTATGATACCTTATTTCAGACTGGTTGACATAAGTCAGGTCGTCTAGACTAATGTGATATGGACTATATCGAAAAATGGCACAAATTGCGTAGCAGAGAGCATCAGAGTATGCTCCAACAGAGTAGTTGTACCCAGGACCAGCGGACGGCTGGTAGGCATTGCGTTGTTAGTTAGAGCTTAGTGGCTTGAGGTGCTTCATGAGTAATAATGTTGGGATAGAATCACGAATCGTGGCAAGGCCACATGATGTGATGACCTTTCAAGAATGAGTCGTGCACTCCATTCCTATGATGTGAGATGGGATCTCAGTTATATATTATGATGGTACAAAGGAATTGAATTACAGCCCTGTTGTTGGAGTCAGTTGTCATAATTTGAGTATGTTTAGATGTTTCTATTGGAGCTCATGTTGTGCTCATCGTGGCTTAGGCCGGTGCTGAGGTGTCATATCACCAGTGCGGTGTGTTATAATTGAAATGATCGTCGAAGCCAATAATGAGTGTGAGTATATGTGATTTGAGCTAGTTAGAAAGGCAATACCGAGATTTGGCTCCGAATTTTGTTGTAGTATCAATTAAAAGGGAAATGGATTCATGAATGGTTGACATGAGAGATGGGTTCGATATATCGCGTGTGCGGTTGCCGTTGGCAGGATATGAAGGTGTTGGAATAAGACTCTATCTAATGAAAAAGGTTTTTCGGTTGGTATTTGGTTATCGTGGGAAATTGTTGTGATTAGGGATTATTGTTCCGAGTGATTGGGTTGTTTGACACATCATATTATCTCACCGAGGTGGCGAGTATGGACTATTACAGTTGGATCGTGTGTATCCTGAGTATAGGCATGGGATTAGCATTTGGCATATGATTTCAGAAAGTACAATGTGATTTATGGTTCAGATGGTCTGTGAAATTTTGACTATGTGGTGTTTTCGGACTTATGTGAGATAGGGTGACGTATGATCACCCGGATATATGCTTGGTAAGGTCATTCGGCTATTGGGTGGCTTCTAGTACAACTCTGAGTCCGCTCGAGGACGAGCGTTTGTTTAAGTTGGGGAGAATGTAACGACCCGGCCCGTCGTTACGGGAATCTCCACCCCGTTACCTTGAATTAACATATCTTATGCTTCTATATCGGTGTTAGAACCTATCGGGTGAGTTAGGAGTGAATTGAATTGAAAATGAAGCAAATAGCATGTTTGAAGGAAGTTTGAATATGGAAAGTCAACCTAGAGTTGACTATCGAGTTAGAGTGCTCGGAATCGGATTCTGATGAATCGACTAGTTTCGAGGGATCATTTATGACTTAGGAGAGTAATCGGAATTGAATTTGGAGATCCGGTGTAGAAATAGGCTTGAATTGGCTAAGGTCGAATTTTGGCGAAATCCGATCGATAGGTGAGATTTTGATCCGGGAGTCGGAATGGAATTCCGACAGTTGTAGTAGTTCCGTTAGGTGATTTTGGATATGCCTGCAAATTTTCAGGTCATTCGGACATCGTTTGGTCGGGTTTTTGATCGAATGTGAATTTTTGAAGTTAAAGTTAAACTTAAGCTTAAATTTGTTGAAAACGGACGATTTTGATGTTAACGATAGAGTTTTGATGATTGGAACAAGTTCGAATAAGGTTATAGGGCGTGTTGGTTCTTTTGGTTGAGGTCCGGGGGCCTCGGGTGAGTTTCGGGGTGGTTTCGGACCATTTCTAGGCCATTTTTAACTGCTGGTTTATGTCCTGTAGCAGTGTTCTACGCGATCGCGGACAATGGGACGCGATCGCGGTGAGTAAAATGTGCGAAAATTATTAATGAATCGCGATCGCGTGAAATGCTCCGCGATCGCGAAGAAGGAAAATTTCTGTGCACCGATCCTACTGCGGAAGCTCATATCTTTTTATCTACAAGGAATTTTAAGATGATTCAAAAACGAAAGTTGTAGCTCATCGTGTCTAGTTTTCAGAAAGATAAATAAATCATGATTTGGACATCTGTGTAAAGAGTTATGGACGTTACACTATAGGGTGTCCGAGAAGGATCTCTAATACACATGTATAACTTGGGAAGCTTATATCTAGAAATATATAAGGATTCAGGAAATTACCATCAAATGAAAGTTATAGCCCTATATGTCTAGTTTCCAGAACATCAAACCATTCATCATTTGGAGTTGTGTGCAAAAAGTTATGACCATTATACTGAAGCCTGTCCGGAGGAACCAGAGTTTGTTCACCGCGATCGCGAAGCCTTTCCCGCGATCGCGAAGGGTAAATTTTGGGCCAAATTTTGTTCTCCGCGATCGCAGAGCCATTCCCGCGATCGCGATGAGTAATATGCCTGGGCGGAATGTTTTTAAAACATTCCAGTCGCGAAATCAACCCATTTTTCCACCATTTTTGGTCATTCTTGAGAGCTTTTGGACGGGAATTGAAGGGATTTCGACGGGGAATCATTGGAGGTAAGTTTTATGAGTTAAATACATGATTTTATCAAAGAATCTTCCATTAATTCTCTGAATTTGGGTAAGAAATCAAGAAAATTAGGGCTTTGGCAAAAATCTTAAAATGGGGATTTGAAGGACCATTTGTGGTCCGAATTGGGAGTTCTTGGTATGTACGGACTCGTGGAGAGACGAGGATTCCGAAAATGTGAGTTTCATAATTTTTCGAGATGTGGGCCCGGGGCTCGGGTTTTGCAAATTTCGTGATTTTTGATATTTTTCGAGTTCTTTCGATTGGGTTATGTTCCATTAGCCTATTTTGATATATTTGTACTGATTTTGGCTAGTTTGGACGTGCGTGGATGCCGGTTCGAGGAGCTAAGGCGTCGCGGGCATGAGTTTTCGTCGGTTCGAGGTGGGTAATACTTGTAAATGATGTCCCGAGGGTTAGTAAACCCCGGACTTGCACATCTTAGTGTTGTGTTGAGGTGACTTGCACGCCGGATGACGGGCGTGGGGTAGAGCACCATTGGGGATTGTGACTTGGTCCGTCCCGCGTAATAAATAATAATACCTAATTGTTGAAGTGATTTGGACTAATTATCATGTTTGGGCTTCGTGCCAATTATTTGAGTCCTTCAGGGATTGGTATCACTGTTTTGATAACACTGTGCATATTTTATTATAATTTAAGGTTTAAAATGGGATTTTTGCTATTCAGCATTCTTAAGCATTCTTATAAGGTTATGAAAAACTTGAATAAGGTCTTAATAATATTTTAGCTGTGAGCTAATGTGATATTGTTGCCCGTAGGGCTTTCTTGATTATTTGTTAGACTGATTGGGGCCGAGGGCCATATGTTAGGACATGACATTTTATGTGAGCATATGCATACACATGCATGGATCGGACTGCACGCCGCGGTGGTATACGGATCGGGCTGCGCGCCGCAGCGGGTGTGATATTATTATTGTGCTTGGGCTGTAGGAGCCCCTCCGGAGTCTGAACCCCCACAGTGAGCACGGGTACCCAAATTGGATCGGGCTACACGCCGTAGCGGTCATATGCATTGCACGGCATACATACATTGGTTTACGTGTACTACATGGCATAACATTTTAGCACTCGGACTTTACTGGCACATGTACATTTGTTGCTTTATTGACCAGATCTCCTGGTATAAATTGTTAAGGAGTGCTGAGCCCGAGAGGCTGATTTGAGTACTGACTTGCACTGCTTGAGATTTTCCCAAGTATTGGTATGTTATAATGAAAGAAAGTAGCTAAAACTTTGGATTTCTAATAATCTACTCACATATGCTGAAAAGGAATGAAATGATAGTGTTTTGAGGTTTAAGGATAGTTCTGTATTGTGTAGCATGAGATAGTGCTTTGTGTGGTTTTCTTTTCCTCGACATTATTTACTTTTATTACCGCTGAGTTGGAAGTACTCACACCCGACTCCCTGCACCTTGTGTGCAGATCCAGGTACATCGTAGCAGATCTGAGTCTATAGCTGCTTGGAGATTTCTTTGGACAGTCGAGGTAGCTGCCAGCGTCCGCAGGACCTGATTCTCCAGTTTGTCTATATTTTGTTCTGATCATCCCACACTTGTGCACAGTTATATTCACTATTTACACTTGTATATTCCGTAGAGGCTCATGACTCTTGACCCTTCGGTCTATGGGAGTTGCACTATGTTGGGACTTGGTTCCCCTGTTTTTAATATATCTATCATTGTTATGCTTAAATTGGATAAAGTGAGCTTGTGGCTCCGTGATTATTGTTGATTGGTCGGGCTGGCCTAGCAGTGTGCTGGGCGCCATCACGACCGGATTTGGGGTCGTGACAAGATACTACACACCTATGATAGACACGGGATCAGAAGTAAATTTATGTAGATATAATTGCCTACCAGAAGAGAAATGGAAAAAACTTATAACACCCTTACCAGTAACATGATTTAACAACGAAGGAAGTATAATTACCCACAAATCAAAAAATATAAAAATACAAATATGGGATAAAATACTTACTATAGAAGAAATATACAATTTTGAATTACCCACAAGAGATATTTTACTAGGAATACCGTTCTTAGATAAACTATACCCACATGTAAGAACTAAAACACATTGGTGGTTTACAACACCATGTAAACAAAAAATTAGAGCAAAAAGAGTTCTAAAAAAGAAAAGAAAAACAACTGATTGGATAAAAGGAAGTGAGAAAATAACACAAAAATTAGAAAATGAAAAAGAAGATACTAATAAAATAGAATTAATTATTTTTTCAATAAATACAGTCAAAATAATTCAAGAAAAACTAGAACCATTGTATAGTGAAAACCCCTTACAAGGATGGGAAAAACATAAAACAAAGGTAAAAATAGAGCTAATTGATGAAAATAGTATAATAACACAAAAACCCTTAAAATTTCAAAGACCTAAATGAATTTAAAATACACATTGACGAATTACTAGAACAAGGTTATATACAAGAAAGTAATAGTAAACATACAAGTCCAGCATTTATAGTAAATAAATATAATGAACAAAAAAGAGGAAAAAGTAGAATGGTTATTGATTATAGAAATCTAAATGCAAAAACTAAGACATATAATTACCCAATACCAAACAAAATACTAAAAATAAGACAAATCCAATGATATAACTATTTTAGTAAATTTGATTGTAAATCAGGATTTTACCACTTAAAGTTAGAAGAAGAATCCAAAATATTAACAACATTTACTGTACCCAAGGATTTTATGAATGGAACGTGTTACCTTTCGGATATAAAAATGCATCAGGCAGGTATCAACATTTTATGGATAACTATTTCAAACAACTAGAAAATTGCATAATATACATTGATGATATATTATTATATTCAAAAACACAAGATGAACATATAATATTATTAGAAAAATTTATACATATTATAGAAATATCGGGAATAAGCTTAAGTAGAAAAAAGGCAGAAATAATGAAAAATCAAATAAAATTTCTAGGAATAAAAATAGATAAAAGTGGAATTAAAATGCAAACTCATATTGTACAAAAAATAATAAATTCAAATGAACAATTAGATACAAAAAAGAAACTACAATCATTTTTAGGATTAGTAAACCAAGTAAGAGAATATATACCAAAATTAGCATACTTTAAAACCATTGCAGAAAAATATATAAAAGGATATAGAGTATCACTTTAGTGAAGAAGATAAAAAACAAGTAAGAAAAGTTAAACAAATATGTAAAAATCTACCAAAACTATACTTCCCAGATGAAAATAAAATATTTTCATATATAGTAGAATCAGATGCACGTGAAAAAAGCTATGGAGGAGTATTAAAATACAGGTATGATAAAGAAAAAATAGAACATCATTGTAGGTATTATTCAGGAACATTCACAAACCCGGAGATAAAATGGGAAATCAATAGAAAGGAATTATATGCAGTATATAAATGTTTATTGGCATTTGAACCGTATATTGTATATAATAAGTTTATTATAAGAACAGATAATACACAAGTAAAATGGTGGCTAACCAGGAAGATACAAGATTCAGTTACAACGAAAGAAAAACGGAGACTAGTGCTGAATATACTGAATTTTACATTTACAATTGAAGTAATTAGTACTAACAAAAATGTCATTGCAGATTACATATCAAGACAAAGCTACACAGACTGACGAAGAAACAACCGAAAAGCTATACAATATCATCACTGCCCTTTCTTTAAAAATGGTCAGTATGGAAATGAAACTAAACAAGATAAAATCTAGTGAGGAGAAACTCAAAGCTACAAGTCAGCGGCATGACTATAAAAATGCGGAACTATGTCTGTAACGACCCGGCCCGTCGTTACGGGAATTACCACCTCGTTACCTTGCACTTACATATCTTATGCTTTTATATCAGTATTAGAGTATATCGGGTGAGTTAGGAGTGATTCGGGTTGAAAATGAAGCAAATAGCATGTTTGAAGAAAGCTTGAATATGGGAAGTCAACCTAGAGTTGACTATTAAGTTAGAGTGCTCGGAACCGGATTTCGATGATTCGACTAGTTTCAGGGGATCATTTATGACTTAGGAAAATAATCGGAATTGAATTCGGAGGTCCGGTGTAGTTTTAGGCTTGAATTGGCGAAGTTTGAATTTTGGCGAAAACCGGATGGTAGGTGATATTTTGATCCGGGGGTCGGAATGGAATTCCGACAATTTCTATAGCTTCGTTATGTGATTTTGGATATGTCCGCAAATTTTCAGGTCATTCGGACATCGTTTGATTGGGTTTTGGATTGAATGTTAGTTTTGAAAGTTTTGAAGAAACTTAGGCTTGAATTCGTGTGTAAATGGTGATTTTGATGTTTAGGATGGTGTTTTTGTGATTGGAACAAGTCCGTATCATGTTCTGGAGTATGTAGGCGGTTTTCGTTAGGGTCCCGGGGGCCTCGGAATGATTTCAGACCATCAACCGGGCATATGGGATTTGGCAAAATCTGCAGAAAACTGCAGGTTTCTGGCCAGTCAATTAGACCTTCGCGTTCGCGTGACATGGGTCGCGTTCGCGAAGGCCAGGTGGGCTAAAGCATCGCGTTCGCGACAAGGGCGTCGCGTTCGCATAGGTCAGAGGGAGTAAATCTTCGCGTTCGCGTGACTGGGAGTCGCGAACGCGTAGAAGGATAAGGGGGAGCTTCGCGTTGGCGTGGGGGTGTACACGTTCGCGTTGGATTGGAAGCAGGCGGTTGGGGAAATGAACATCGCGGACGCGTGAAGTGACATCGCGTTCGCGATGAAGCAACAGAACTGGGCATCGCGTTCGCGCAAGGAGCATCGCGAACGCGTATGTATAAAGTTTCTGGCAGTGAATAAAAATCACAGAACAGAGAGCTCGCGGGTTTACACCCCCAAAATACAATTTTGAGCCCTAGAGAGAAGAAAACTCGAGGAAAACACCGAGAAATCATCGGGTATTCATCGGAGGTAAGATTCTTGACTCAAAAACATCATTTTATGGTAGAATTAACATCAATCTTCATAAATTTGGGTAGAAATCTTGAAGAATTGTGGCCTAGGTATTGAAAACGGGATTTTGAGTTTTGGAAGGCCATTTGAACTCCTATTTCGATAAATTTTATATGCACGGACTCGTGGCGAGATGAGGGTCGCGTTGATACTAATTTCGGAATTTTCCGAGCAGTGGGCCCGGGGTCGGGTTTTACCAACTTAGTGTATTTATGCGAATTTCATGTAAATTGAAATGGGTTATGATTCTTTGACCCGTATTTGATATAATTATTATGGTTTGACTAGATTATACGCACGAGGGAGCGAATTTCAAAGGAAAAGGCATCGCGGACGAATCTACGACCAGCTAGAGGTGAGTAGTTTGTGTATATGGTAGCCTGAGGGTTCGAAACCCCGACTTAGCACATTGTGACACTAGTAGGGCGTGGCTCGCACACCGTGGCAGGTGCGGGATTGATTGTGACTGGGGATTGAGACTTGGTCCATCCCGGAAATGAATAATATGTTACTAGTGTTGGAAATACACTGTATTTGTTATACTTGTGGGCGGTAAGCCTTGTTTGGGGCCTTGTGCCTACCTGTAGCGTCCTTAGAGGACAATATTTATGTGATAGCTATATTTGCTTAAATCACTGATCTCAGTCCTGGAAATTGAAATCACCTAATTGATATGCTAAGTCACCGGCTTTTGCAAATTTAATAAAGTTATAGTATTTTCATAAATTATGAACTGGAAACTGGAATTTAGAAAATGAACTGTTTTTGTGACTTATCTGATTTATGTGGACTGAGGATGGATCGGGCTGCACGCCGCAGTGGTTGATATGAGGATCG
>JASVEL010003750.1:0-64734 GCA_032618575.1 Nicotiana noctiflora | reverse complement strand
TGCTTAGGTTTGCTACTTCATTTAGGCATCGCTGAATTGCTCTGCTTCATCTTTTATGCCTTTAACTTCTTCATAATTTATGCTCGGAGATTCTGTATAATGTTTGTGTGGTCCTCAGGTTTTTAGCTTTTAAATGGTTCTAGTAGACTCTAACAATGCAGGAATGTCTTGCTGATGGGTGAATAAGCGAAGAAAATTGTGCCTCTAATGGGTCGAACCCCGTTCATGCTAATTAGTAAGACTAAATTTACTAAATATATGAATTGCTTGTTATTTAAAAAATTGAAAGAAATTAAAAGTAAAAGCAGCTTCTTTAATGCTGCACAGACATGATATTTGGAAAGAGAAAGGTTTTGTTGGCTGGCAAATTTCCAAGCTTTCTAAGTTAATTAATAATTTTGAAGAAATTTTACCATCCTTTCCTAGTATATATATTTACTGCTGAAACCTCATATGTACTTTCTAGAATTACAGTTCCCCGGTTAATTTTTCTAAAGCAAATCCTCTTAACTTTAATTCTAATCTTTTTCTATGTCACTTTTGAGGGCATCATTGTTATTTGTTTCTTAATGCGAAAGTGTGAATTGGCATATCACAATGTTTTATTACTGATCAAAATATTACTTCGAAGGCCCTGCAACTTTGTTCTAGTGGTGAGAGTGCAACACGTGATGTGCGGATTAGACACACTTCATAAGTTGTAGCCGCAGACAAAAGTCTAGTACTTGAGTGGAGAAGGTGGGGGGAGGGGGATAATCCACCTAAGTTCAAATTGCGTGCTAGCTGGCTTTTGGGGATTTCTCGGCTTTCAAAAAAAAATTATATTAGAAAGTTCTAAAATAATGGGAAGTCAAAGTATATGAAAAAAATGAAGAATAAGATAATTTGTGGGTGGAGTAGCATGAGACCTTTATAAACCCTTTAGATGCCTTATTTACTCGATGTGAGACTTTAACGCATTACCCTCCCCAGACCCCACTTTGTGGGAATATACTGGGTGGTTGTTGTTGTTGTTGTTGAGACTTCAACGCACACTTCCACTAGCGTAACCTGATTTTTGGGCTCACACATGGACTTGGATGTGGACTAACGAGTGCGAGCACATGCATGGTAAGGTTTTGATTTTTGATACCATGTGATAGAATCTGAACATTTAATTCAAACCCTTAAGACAATCGGCGGAGTAGTGCAAGATCGTGATAAACTCCTCTGGATGTCCTTATAAACTCAATGTAGGATGTAATGTAACTCGAGGACAAATTTGCTTCTTTTTAGCTTTTTCCTCTTTTCCTTCATTTAGAAGATATTTTCTTTTATGTTTTTTTAAAATCCATGCCGAGCCTGAAATATTTCTCGGCCTTTTCCCTCTTTGGTCAGAGAAATCTTTCATAATTTTACTGTATAAAGCTTACAAAACTCCGTATATTTCAGAAGGAAATGTTATTAATGCTTCACATGTGGCAGTACATTCATAATATAGCCAGGTGATCAAATAATCAGAGACATTAGATGTGCTGGTGGGAACTTCTAAATGAAGGAAAAGAAGAAAAATTTTGAGCTGTCGAGTTTGCAAGGATGCAACCGTCTACTTCTCCTTTACTTAAGATCATATTTCCTGTGGAATGTGTCTTAGCATTACTGTTTGCTATTAAAAGGCGAACATGCAATGTCTCTTTATGTTGTTAAATGTGCTACTACTTTCCATTTAAAAAAGTGTTACTAATGAAAATTTTGACATTCATTTATTTCAGGTTTATGCTCTAACCCGGGAGAGGGATACACTTCGCAGGGAACAGAATAAGAAAAGTGATGCTGCAGCTCTTCTCAAAGAGAAGGATGAGATAATTACTCAAGTAATGGCTGAAGGTATGATAAACTCAATCTGTCTCTAACAAGTGGTTTTAATGCATTATACCGTCATTTGGCCTTTGTTTCGCATGAAGCTTTCCTACTATATGTGGCATATAGGACAATTGTACAGTTAAGAACAAGGTAAACTTACATTAATTTTAGGCGGTGTCTTAGATTTTATATAGACTACGAATCTTCAATACCATCCTTATGCTGGAGTGCGTGTCATATATACTGTAAATCTTTTGTGGAGAACCATATTTTGGTGTAGGAACTCTACTTTTTGGTATACGGCTTGTATACCGGAATTTCCCATCATTTATATAATCATTTACCGTATCAAAAAACATATGTGTGGATCATGCTTGTTGCTAATATGTAGGTAGTGTCAAAACAAAATTTGAAACAGAAAGAAGGCTCGATGGTGGTGCTGTAAGAAGTTGATGCAGTGTGTTAGGAGATGGGATTGAGAAATTTTCATTTCACATAATCTTGAGCTCAATTTGCACATTTACATTTTGTAATTGGCCTGGTAGTTTTGTTGGTATTTGAATGGTTTGAATTATATTATGATGTCTGATGATGAAGTTTAACAGTTTCCAAGTTGAATCTATGACAGTTCATTATGTGTTTTTTACGTTTCTTTCTGAAGGTTATGATCTATAGATGCTTCTTGCTTTTCTGTTTTGTTTATGAGGCTTGTATTTCGGCGGCATCTTAAAAGAATAGAGGACAACGGGCCACCTTAGGCACTCTAGTCTAGTGAACTACATTAAGGTTACTTGGAGAGGATAGGCCACTAGGTCAAGATTAGACCTTCAGATACACCGGTCAAAGGTGTGTAACCATGACAATTGAAGGTGTTAAAAAAGAGAAGTGTTAGACCTAAATTACATGGAAATAAGTTATTTCAAAAGACGTACAATATCTTGGAACTTATGCAGACTTACAGAAAAATAAAACCCAATAGAAAGAAAAAGATCCATACAGGACCAACTAGCTGGGGTTAAGGGTTAGTCATGTTGGCCATATTATGTTAGGTTCTGTGCTCAATAATCTTTTTAGAAGTTTGTATGTTTTAGTAGAGGGGCTTTTAGTGCTCGGAACCTAAATTATTGAATATTTGAAAGAAACGGGCTCAAATGGATAGCGAGGATTCATATAGCCGACTACATCTAGCTTGGGATTGAGGAGTAGTTATAATATCGCAATAATTGTTCCACTTACAGGTTTTATGAATGATACAAATATATGTATTTTAAAGATAAATTCCATGTCTTCATGTCATACTTGTATCTGTATCAATGCTACTTAGATGGTAGCTATGGTACATTGATTAGATGTGTGGAAGTAGCTTGATAGCTAGATGTTTGTGGGGGTTGGAAATAACTGATAGAGTAAGTAGTCAACTGTGCCACATTAGCAAATTGGGTTCAGACATACATTATGAGTCCAGAATCTGATCAGCAATGGGCAGTGATCATTTTAGGACACGGACCATAAACGGTTCTCAAAATTTACACCTACAACTGCGCCAAGCATTATAAAGCTTTTCAAATTACAGGGTGTGTTTAGGCTCACTAGAATTCTCTCTCTTCTCTAATTTTAATTTCATTAGAGAAAATTGAAATTCAAGATTGGTCAAATAGGCTGTTTGGGTGTAATTGGAGAATCTGATAGGTACTCATGTCTTAAAAATGGGTTTCTTGGAAGAAGTCTGAAGTTTGTGCTTGCTGTAAGTTACATCATATCCAGCCTTTTGTGAGGAACTTTATCTGTTGCTGAACCTTTGGCTAGAGTCCTTTTTTTTGATTGGTATGTTTGTCTAGAGTCTCCTGCTGACACAGTTTAATCTTTTACCTGGTTGACACATATATCAGATTATTTGGAGAAATATCTTCATTCCTTTAAAGTTTGTATAAGCCCTATAATATTTTGGACTCTTCTTTTATGCCATTTCAAATGTCTAAAACTTATTGTTTCTTCCAGGTGAGCAGCTTTCTAAAAAGCAAGCTGCCCAAGAAGCTCAAATGAGAAAATTAAGGGCCCAGGTGTGGAATCAGGCATACTCATTATTCCATCTCAGAAAGCTTATTTGTAAGTTTTAACAAACCTTCCATTTGTTTTGAAAGTTAGATCAGAGAGCTTGAAGAAGAGAAGAAAGGATTACTTACCAAGCTTGAGGTCAGTCATTTTTATTTGATGTAGTGACCTCATTATAGATATTGTGAGGAGTGTCTGAATTTTTCTTTGTTAAATAACAAAAGGTGTCTGGATTACTTTCAGCTCTCCCCTATTGTGGTTATGTGTTCTTTTTATGTTCAAATGTTGAATTCCTTGCTTTTATTTTCACAAAATGTTTTCCTGAGTTTTCAGCTAAATAGAGTTTTTTGTTTTAACATGCCTTATTATAATTATTGGAGGGTAGAAAATTTTCTAAAACTAACACTAGCAGCAGCGGAACTTCATCTAAAAAAGCAGGAAGTGTTCAAGATATGTTTGGTATGTAGGAATATATTTTTTGGAGGAAGTTTTCCGCAAAATAGGTCACTTTTTGGATAAAATAGTTTCCGCTAGAAGGTGGAAGGGAAAATGTCTTACCTTACATATGGGTGGAACTCGTTTTCCTTCACAATTATCCCAACTTATTACTTCAGATCACTGCTCAACTAACACGTTGGACATTATTATAAATCTTTATACTTAAAAAAGTTTCGTCAACATTCTATCCAATTTGCTAACATTATTATTAACTATTTGATAAAAAAAATCGGAAAATATTTTCTACTCACCAACCAAACACCCAAAACATTTTTCCGGAAGATATTTTTCAGAAAATGACAGTTTCCGGAACACATGACTTAGAAATTGCCTTTTGCTAACCCCTTGAGTAGAATCTTGCAAGTGTGCATTGAGCATTTTTAAAGAGTGTTTCAGGACGTTTCTTGGTAACTCGCAATTCAAAAGTCTCTCCACGGCTGAAGAACAAAACACCCTAGTGAAATTTGATTTTTTTTTTTTTTTTGTACTTTTACTTCAATGTTCCCTCTGTTCTTGAGTTGTTAACTGAACCTTAGAGCTGTTTCGGGACAGTATTTAAATCGTCACCAACAAGTGTTAGTTGTGGGTTGATTGCTTTACGTTTATCATTTTACTTTACATGGGATTATGGTAGTAGTTGTGATTTCAAGTTACATGCTTATGCCTTTCCTAGGTTGAAGAGAATAAAGTAGAGAGTATAAAGAGAGATAAGGCAGCAACAGAAAAGTTGCTTCATGAAACAGTAGAAAAACATCAAGCAGAGCTTGCAACGCAAAAAGATTACTATACTAATGCGCTAAATGCCGCAAGAGAAGCTGAAGCTTTAGCTGAGGCACGGGCTAACAATGAAGCCAGAACTCAACTAGAGGGTCGCCTAAGAGAGGCTGAAGACCGTGAAGCCATGCTTGTTCAGGCACTTGAAGAATTAAGGCAGACACTAAGCAGAACGGAGCAGCAGGTTTATATTCTTGAATAGTGTCCCATCGGGGTTTGTCCATCTAATTCCCAGTGCCTAATATGTTCTTCACCTGCAGGCAGTTTTTAGGGAAGATATGTTGCGCAGAGACATTGAGGATCTCCAGAAAAGATACCAAGTATAACTGCACTCTACTCTTTTATTTTGCAAATTTTTCTGCTTTACTGCTTAATTATGTTTGCTTTGCATATATTTGTTCTTCTATGTTTAGGCCAGTGAGCGTAGATGTGAGGAGTTGATAACACAAGTTCCCGAATCTACCAGACCTCTTCTCAGGCAGATAGAAGCCATGCAGGTTGCTGCTGAGATGTTATTTTTCATATTGGTATAAATAAATGTTCATGGACCTATTGTTATGTGGACCGCATTTCTAATGTCTATGTTTCTATGCATCTTCTTTGATTACAGGAAACAAACGCCAGAAAGACTGAAGCTTGGGCTGCTGTCGAGAGAACCTTGAATTCACGTCTTCAGGTTTTAAGAGAAATTTATACAAACGTTATTTATAGTTGAAACTCGAAGGGATTCTTAATTTGATTCTGCAGGAAGCTGAGGCAAAAGCTGCAACTGCAGAGGAGAAGGAGCG
This sequence comes from Nicotiana noctiflora, assembly GCA_032618575.1. Classification (NCBI taxonomy): domain Eukaryota; kingdom Viridiplantae; phylum Streptophyta; class Magnoliopsida; order Solanales; family Solanaceae; genus Nicotiana; species Nicotiana noctiflora. The sequence continues at coordinate 58,780 of JASVEL010003750.1, read as the reverse complement.
ATCTATTAGTGAACGCCTTTCTCAAACCCTATCTCGAATCAATGTGCTTGAGGCTCAGGTTCTTTTACCTATTGCTATGATGCTGCTTCCATAGAGCTTCTTCCCAGGAATTTGCTTACAAATTTAGTATTGCAGATATCTTGTCTAAGAGCTGAACAGACACAGCTAACAAGGTCCCTTGACAAAGAGAGACAGAGGGCCGCGGAGAATAGGCAGGAATATCTTGCTCTAAAGGAGGAAGCTGAGACTAACGAAGGTCGTGTGAATCAGCTTGAAGAAGAAATTAAAGAAGTCAGAAGGAAACACAAGCAGGAACTACAAGAAGCATTAACTCACCAGGAACTCCTGCGGCAGGTAACCACATTATGTTTTACTTTCCAATTAATTAGCTGTGTCAATGCCTTTTTGCACCGATGATGCTTGCGGTTTTACATGCAGCATAATATAAATATGATCAGGATGCTTCAACCAAAGAATATGTTTGGTTGTTCTTTTTTGTACCAGCTATGGGTTGACCTGCTAGACATTTGATAAGTTTATTCTCTTTTAAGTTCTGAGACCTACTTAAATGGTTGATGTCATTTAGCATTTATCTAATCTGTGGCAGTAAATGCTCTATCACCTGAGCTTTGCCACTTGTGTAATGACAATTGTTCGCCGTTCTATTGTCTTTAAAAGCATCAAAATAACGAGAGAATGAAAATTCTTACTCCCTCCGTTTCATATTATTTGAGGTACTTTGACTCGGCACGGAGTTTAACAAAAAAGAAGAAGACTTTTGAAAGTTGTGGTCTTAAAAGTTTAAGGGGTAAAAGGTTTGTGGGGCCATGCGATTTGTGTGGCTATAAAAGCTTCTCAGTAACGGCAACAACAAGGGTAAAATGAAGAGTTAAAAGTTGAATTATTTCCAACAGAAATGTGTCATTTGTTTTGGAACATATTAAAAAGGAAAATACCCCATTTAATGTGAAACGGAGGGAGTAATATATAAGCACAGGACACAAGTTTTGTAATGGTATCACTCAAAGTAATCTACACTGGAAGTTACAGGTGAAGAAATTCATGTTGTGTTAACTTTTTATATGATTTAACACTATGCATCTCCTATTCTGAAATCCGTGATTGCTAAACCTTTATCACATATTTATTGGTGGAATATATTTAGACTGGATTAATACCTGGAAACAACCTGGTATTTCATGCTAGTTATTCTTGGTGTTTATTTTTGTTAATGAGAAATATGTTTGAGTCAATTGTCCCCATGTTTTACAGGAGTTAGAGCGGGAGAAAGCTGCTCGTTTGGATCAAGAAAGGGCAACCCGTACTCCATCTAATTTTGTACCTGATCAAATCCCAATAATGAAGCAGAAATCTGGGATTGAAAATGGTATTGATACCAAGTCTACTTTTCAAGATGGAGCTTTACAGGTTTGTGTTTCCCGATGTCTAACAATCACCTAACTGCAGGAAGTCTGACGCGGAGACTTTCAAGTGCTAGCAGCTTGAGTAGCATGGAGGAAAGCTATTTTCTACAAGCATCTTTGGACTCGTCTGACAATTTATCTGACCGTAGAAATGCATTGGAGGGTAATGTGAGTCCATACTTTATGAAGAGCATGACATCAAGTGCTTTCGAAGCTGCACTTCGTCAGAAGGAAGGGGAACTTGCATCATATATGTCTCGACTTGTATGGACTATGGACTCTCTTACTGATCCTTTTAATCGCATATCATGTGCACTTATATTATAATTTTGATGTTTTTGTTGGCCTTTTTTGCACTGTGTTATTAAGCTTATTTACTGCTAGCATTTATTTAAAACAACGAACCATAGGAGCTGAAACTATCGTGGTTTACTTTCATGCAAGGTTATTTTTCCTTGCAAACCAGTTTGTTTTCATCTGACTTCCTTCTGGTACTAACTGATTGATTCTTCCAGGCATCTATGGAGTCCATCCGCGACTCCCTGGCTGAGGAGTTGGTTAAAATGACTGCAGAGGTCAACTCTTTTCTCCGAATATATAACTTCTATTTTATTCTAAGAGTTTTCCCTTTGTGATGTTTGAAATTTGTTGTATTTGTTTAGTGTGAAAAGCTTCGTTCAGAAGCTTCCGTGCTGCCTGGCATTCGGGCAGAGCTAGATGCACTTAGAAGGAGACACTCAGCAGCTCTTGAATTGATGGGTGAACGTGATGAGGAGGTACAAACTGGTTTCTTCTCTACAGTTCATGATTTTTTTCCTCCCACAAGCATATTTCTCGTGCTGATCCCAAATTAGGCTTTATAAAGGAAACATTCTTTATTCTATTAGGCTCTAAAACAGATATTTCTTGAAATCCCGCAAAGTGTAATGTGATGCACACTTGTACAAACTGTATGAATCGCCTCAACATAGTGATACATTTTGGATGAGAAATTTGTGCACATTCACCTCTCAACATTTTTTGAAAAAATCATTTCCCTTTTTTCTTTTTGAAAGTTCTGGGTCAAATTTTAGTTACTTTTCCTTTTATTTCGGGTCTGTGCAAATGCCGCCTAAAAATGTGACTTCTGGTCAAAGAAACAAAATTATAATTCCTCTAGTGTTGCCTCTGAAATCTGCACTACTAGAGGTTTTCTGGGTCTCATTCGAGGCTTATTGGGTAGATTCGGACCCAGTTGGTGTAGGATTTTTCCTCTTTTTCTGTATCTTTGCTCTGTTCTATTCTCTGCATGCATGAGCATGAGTATTCTTCTCTGTAAAACATCCTTTTGGATTTATATTGAAAAAAATCACTTTGTACAAGTCATTCATGTTTGTTCAAGCATATTAGTGTGCAAACACTTAGGTGTCATCCTATATGGTTTGGCTTTGGATCTCTATTCAAACATTACCTGATTTCCTTTATTTGGCATTGTAAGCATGAGTTTATTTACTTGTTAGGGGAAGTTTTACCACGTCGGGATTACTTCTTTCCTTTAGAGTATCTTCATTCTAGTTGATGACAACCTACTACCAAAAAAAAGGCTAGTTAGATGTCAGCCTCCATTTTCAGTTTCATCACTGTGAACTTTTTGTATCTGTTAAACCACATTGTTTTGAATACATTTTTATTTTGGTCTCTGTTGCCATAGATTACATTTTTACTCTATTATCCTGGATGATATACCGCTTACGCTCTCCAGGTGCTATATACTCTCCAATTTCCTTTCTCTTCTCACCTAAGTAGACACATTTGCATCTCTGCTTTTTCTCTCGTTCTCCAATTGTTGATGCATTTTCATCCTCCTCTGACTCACCTGAGCCCCTCTGTGTACAAACCAACATTTCATTATCTTTTCATTGACACTAGATGATAATTCTTTAAACAATGGAAGTGTGATAAAGATTATGGGCTTGACTTCAGTTAGACTTATCAGATCCTATTTTCTTGCTGTTATATGTTATTCCTTAGTACTTGAATTTGACAAGACTATGCAGTAGTATTTAGCTTTACTGACACGTGCAGTTGTTCAAGGTAGATTAGGTGCGCGGGGATGCAACTTGTCAAGTACCCTTGTTTTGTTATTCATAGATCAATTGTCCATTTGAAATATAATCTATGTCCCCAGTGAAGTATTGATCTTTTCTCATAGTGCTCTTTGGATTTCTATTCACGGTGCGTGTACTTGTTTGTGATAGTTGGAAGAACTCCGTGCTGATATCATTGACATGAAGGAGATGTACAGAGAGCAAGTAAATATGCTTGTGAATAAGGTATAGCGTGCACAATTATTTAGTTCAATCCTTTCCTTTGCAAGTACTTTAAATCCACGTTTTCATTGATATATTCTTGCAGATTCAGGTGCTTAGCTCATCACTGGGTGCTACCTGACAAAACTGATCTCTTGATGCGTGGCTTGTTCTTTTCTGTTGCATCCTGGAGGGTGCTGCAGTGTATGTGGTATATCACATTGATTTTGGACGCGATGATTGTTGTCACCAGTTTATTAATCTATAGAGAGACTACCTTTTACAGGTTTGCTATTGTAACTTTAGTGAATTGTTGTATAGCATAATTTTGTAAAAGTGGCGTATGGGCTTAAGCTTTACAAACTGTTCTCAATTAATTCCCAAGTTCAATTAATTGTTAATAGAACTGAGTATAGTTGTCTAATTCTGCCACAAGTTTTCTTTGTTCGCGCTGCCCCAACTATTCACTTCTGCATAATCAGACTGCAGCACATGTTTCTGGCATTGATGGTTCTGTCATTAGTAATGTGAGTCTAGTAAGGTACTAAGAACAGACCATGAGATCACGGGTTCAATTTCCACTGAACTTCGGGTCAAAATCCAATCTGCCCCTACTTTGTGAAAGTTACACTCCGATGCCCGAATGCTTCTTTAGCTATAAGCGTGTATGGTGACTTCACGAATAGGTGGCCTGATCTTTGGTTGGATCCTCAACTTCCATCTTACTAGTAACTTTTGCACGAGATTATGATTTGTGTAATGTCGATTACTTAAGATTTTAGTCCTAACAGAAAGGATAAATTTTGTTCAAGTTTCAGGCTAAGCTTTTGATATCGCCGTCACAGTAAGAACTCAAGGACTAAAATTTTCTTAACTTTTTTAGTTGGAATGGTTTGGTATATCTTCTTAATCAATAATTTAAACTGACCGATGTTTTTGGGTCAAAATCATTAGGTATGTGATCCGTATTGATTAAAAAAAATAAAATAGATATGACAATTTTTTGAAACCGAACTTGAAATGGTATCCAAGAGTACCTTATTAAAGTTAGTAGCGCGAGAGGTAAGAAAGATACCAAAACAATAAAAAGGAAACCAACATAAAAAAAGAGATAATATATAGGAATCACTTTTAATTGCGTGATTTCCTTTTTATGAAAAAAGAAATATATTTAAAATAACAACAATAACATGCCATTATGGTGTAACAAGTGGGATTTGAGGTAGAAGCTACCGAGACCTTACTTCTGCTTTTTAAATGCAACCCTCGGGTCAGGGCACATTTAAAAGTATTTGAAATTTATTTTCAAGTTAGCTCACTTGTAATAATATATTATTCCTTCTGGTCCAAAATAAATAATTTTTTAGATATTTTTACACATATTAAAAAAGTCACTTTTTAACATTAATTAATAATAGGAGTGACCATTTTAACCTTACTATCTCACATAAACACTCCTAACACATATTCTAACACTATTTACTCCAAGGACAATATAGGAAAAACATCATTAAGTTATTCTTAAAATTCGAAAAAATTACTTATTTTGGACCACAAAAAAATATCAAAAAATCATTTATTTTGGACAGAAGGGATTAGTTTTTTTTTCTTTCATTTCAGCTTAAATAAAACAATACTCCTTCAATTATAGTAATTATCTGTGAAGCAATCACTACACTGTCCCTAAAACGTAGTACATGCAAAAACAATGACGTGTCATAGTATGATAGGCGAGACATAAGAAAAAAATAATCAAGAGCAACTAATATTGGACCAAAAAAAATAAAAAAAGAAACATTGGACCACGTGGTGGTCTGAGAGCTGTCGTAGAGTTGTAGATCCTCCTTCGTGTCATCATCTCTGTTTGCTCCTTTCCTTCCATGGTCTCTGCCGCAATTGCATATGCATATGACAGACACACTTAACCTTTTTTCCTTTGTAAGTGACCAAAGTGACAAATACTTATTAGCTATTCCCACCGCAACTGAATAACTCCATTTCTAAGGTTCCTTCTTTCACTTTTTTGCATTTGCATTTGTACGTTTTCCTTCTTAACATTTTAATGCAAATACTGACTCCATTTTAGCTACATTTTCTGTTCCTTTTCTTCTGACTGTACCTTTCTGCTGTCGCAATTATTCTTCTTTTTTCCGGTCTTCCAAAACGTTTCACAAGGTAATGAACGAGTACTGACAAACACACACACACACAGAGACACTCTTTCTTCTCTCTATAGGTGCGCTTATATGGTAATGGTAGATAATTAAGCAGCCAATGCCAAATTTAGTTTCAGTTCAAAACATAAAAGATTGTACTTTTTTTTCTTCTATATCTGATTTAAAGGATAAGAATTTTCTCGATTGATAATAAGAGTATTGAATTGTCGGTTTCAAATATGGAACTTTCCCTTCACATTAGATCTGAGATTTGTGCTGCGTTTAGATTAGACATTGTCGGTTATGAAGTGATGTTGTGGCTGGCCAGCTGATAACTAATGATTTTTGTACGCTGAATGGATCTGGGCAGGTTGGCTTGTATATGATTGGGAATCTTCTTACAGTATTGGCATCATAGATCGCAATTACAGAGTATGAGAGGGGTTCGTCTTGCAGATGCTTATTCGATCTACAAGCGTGCTTCTGCTAATGACCATTTCACTGATGATTATGATGACCGTGAACAAAATTTAGGTACCTATCCCTTACATTCTTTTCTTTAAAAAAAAAAAGAAGATGAAATTATTTGCGTGTTCAAGCGAATCTACAAGACGGATGTTAGATTTAGAATCAGTACGTTCTGAATGCAGCTTATTATAGTATTTGGGGATTAAAGGGGTGAACACGAGATGGGTGTTTTTTTTTAAATTTTGGGTCATGCCAAGATCTGTTTCTCTCTCTTATTCCGTTTTGATGAAAATCATGCCATTTCTATTTTTATGAAAAAGCAGTTGAAAAACTGCTCAGTAAATACTGAAAACGCTACTGGCAGGTTCTGGATTTTCTTGAGCTCAAATAGAGAAATAAAATGTTGCAACTTGGTTGAATAAAATAGTATTATACTAGTGTACCATCAGCTTAGAGACATAATCATATTAACATTATACTAGGATATATTTTAGTATGATACTACTTCACATCGTACCATGTTAAAGTGTGAGCTTATATGGCTGATCTCATACGAATTTTTTAGGTCGCCTGCAAAATGGTGTCTGGAAAGAAATCGGAAACCCCTCATGGAAACGCCCGTTACCACATATATTGGTCGCAATTATTTCATCTCTCTTGTTTGGCTACCATCTCGGGTATGACTAAATTTAAAAATTTTGGTTTCTTTTTATAAATCCTACCAATGTAGTTTGTCAAATGGCCTTATTTTTTTTTGACTTTTTCCTTCACAATTGATTTTGGCTTGGTTTATTCAGGGTGGTTAATGACACTCTAGAAAGCATGTCTTTGGACCTTGGCTTCAGCGGCAGCACCTTGGCAGAAGGTACTCTATGCCATTTGCCTTAAAGATCCCCGATCCCCCCCCCCCAGACCACCGCTCAACCCACCTGAACCTCTGTGTCCTCCCTTCTCTAGGCGGATCCTGAATTTTGAGTCAGCGCAGGTTGATTATCACTGCATGCACTACTCATTTGTGACAGTGGGTGCTACATTTGTATAAATACAAATGTTAATTTTTTTTGTAATATATCCAGAGGTGGAGTCCAAGGCAGTGAGTTCAGTCAAACCTGCTGTCGAGCGATTGCATCTGCACTCAGGGGCGGCCTAAGGGTCAAGCCACTAAAGCAAAGTCTTTAGGCCCCCAAATTTTCCTTTTTGTTTTCTGTAGGTATTTGTATTGAGATCCCAACTAATCTAGACTCGTACCGCGTAAGGCTTAGTAAAAGAAAGAACTCATTTTAGCAGGATTTGTTTAACCCCAAGACTCGAACCCAATATATCTAATTAAGGTAAGCTGGATCATATGCATTTCACATTAATCTTTAGAGGTAGGGTCTAAATATATTGGATATTTTAAAATAAGTAAGTAAAATATTTTATAAAAGGTAAAGATAAAAAATAAGACTTGGACTATAGAAGATACCAAAAAACAGATTCTAAAAACTTATTACACGTTTTAGGGAGAAATAATGTAAAAGGAGAATAATAATATTGGTAGTTTACTAATAATGTTAATCCTAAAATTTAAATAAGAAAAAGTTTTATTTTTCGTGACAAGGGTGTGGGGGAGTGATTCTGTTTGTCCAATTAAAAGTTATATTGTTCTCTGTAGAAAGAACAGAGTTCTGTTTTTTCCAAAAATAAAAGCAAGAGTTGAAGAGTACCGTTGATAAAACTATATTCGCATTCTTCTTTTCCCCCTCAGGTCTCAAGAGTTCAACAAGTATGTTAGAACATCAAAAATTGTTTCGATATTAAGTTATTAACTTCTTGAGTATGGTTCTATTATATAAGATCAACAATATCTTAGAAGAGGTTAAATTATTATTTATAAAAAGAAACTATTAACAACTTTACATCTTAAAAAGCTAGAAAAATAGACTTTAATTAAAAATATAAATGAATTTTTTTTCTTTTAAAAGGCCCCGGATTAAAAATTGGCTTTAGGCCACCAATCTCCTTGAGCCGCCCCTGTCTGCACTTGCTTCTTTTAAGACAATTCTCTTCATCTAGTTGTTTAGTTCATTTTCTACAGAGTCCATCTGATATGATAATTTTATTTTCAACTGAAGGTCTGGTTGTGAGTACGTGTTTGGGAGGTGCTTTTCTGGGCTCTATATTCAGTGGTTGGATAGCAGATGGGGTTGGTCGTCGCAGAGGCTTTCAATTGTGTGCTCTACCAATGATAATAGGTGCTTCTATGAGGTAAACCTGTAGACTAAACATTTTTAGTAGCTATACTAAGCCTTTTCAAATTGAAAGTACTGGTGAATATTCTCTGCAATACCTTCCAAATGTTGTGAAGCCTTGAGTTCTCTTCTTTTCATTGTATATTGGGATGAATGGGTTATTAATAGAAGTGTCTAATCCCGTGGGTGGTATTTTTAGTCTTGCTATCTTTTGCATTGCCAAAGTCTCCTGCAGACTTATTCTTAAGAGTCTTGTAAAGGTTGCTTCATATGGCACATGGGTGTTTTTCTTTTCCGTTTAAGTTATTGAATTATATCAACCGGAGGGAATACGAGAGTGTGAAATCAGAAACTCTTGATTCAATTTTATTACAATACGAGTTTCTGGAACTTAACTGAAGGTTCTTCAACTGCATAAATGTAGTGCTGCAACAAGTACTCTTGGAGTTATGCTTCTTGGAAGGTTATTTGTTGGAATAGGGATGGGCCTTGGCCCTGCTGTTGCTGCTCTCTATGTTGCAGAGGTACATGATATTATCCTTTGCTCCTAATCCTATCATTTTAGTTACATCTAATTTGTTTGACCAGGTTTCACCAGCTTTTGTTAGAGGCACCTACGGGAGTTTCACTCAGATTGCCACATGCCTAGGGCTCCTGGGAGCTCTCCTCGTTGGAATTCCTGCCAAGGATACTGTTGGTTGGTAAGGATGCTTTGGCCTTTATCTTCTTTTCCTATATTTAGATTAATGATAGCGCTGGCCGAGAAAGGAAAAAAATGTTCTACTCCTTTTATTCCATTTCACTGTTTGGACAAACAAACAATCTTTCTTCAATTTGAGACTGCTAAACTGCTTTTGTTGGTGCGTATTAAGAAGTAATCGATTAGCGTACATGCTTAAAGCATTCCATTATTTAATTGAATGATGTGTAACTACTTCTACAATGATGTCTCAGGTGGCGGGTTTGCTTTTGGATATCCACTATTCCTGCTGCCTTACTTGCTGTTTTGATGGAATTTTGCGCTGAGAGTCCTCACTGGCTTTTTAAGGTTGGGAACCATGCTCTTATATCAATGAATGTATTGCATTGGATAGGAAAGTCACATTAACAAGTTCAGTTTCTTGTGAATATTTACATTTCAAACTCACTAGTTCACGCAATGGAAGACGCTTTTTATTTCAGTTGACAAGTGAATACTTGAAATGCATGCGAGGGTGATCCATATTTATAAACTACTGCTCGGTTTCCTCTCTTAAATATATATTCATATCTTTTATATGCAATCATACTCAAAATCGTAACACAATCCATCCAATGTTGGGTAAAATGAACATATTGATTATTTTAAACGTCTTTCCATGTCCTAAAGCATAACTCGTCCAATTTTCTCGGAACTGGCTGTTTTAAGTGAATCTGCGGATACTTGAATTTCCTTCTAATTTTATATCTATGTTACACATGTTTTCTTATGAAGCCAGAATGAAATAACTGAAGGATATATAAGCTTGATAGATTCCAACAACATTATCCTGATTGCTTTCTCTATTCATTGATGGGGTTTGTTTTCTTCCTCTGTACAATAACTTAGCAGGTTTAATACAACTACTAAACATTATTGGTTCATTCCTGCCACCTGTTTGTCTTGGGGTCCTGAGGTCCTGATACTACAGCCAAGACTACACCGTATTTATACCATAGAATAGTTGGCATGTTATTATACTTGTCAAAAAAAGTTGGTATATTATCATCTCTATCCGATGCAGGACCTTATTGATTTACTGTCAATTCCTTGTTCTATTATTTACAAGCACTCAACATCTTATGGTTCTCTTACTTCCCTTTTCGCCTTTTGTTTCTGGACTTTACTCAGAGAGGAAGAGCTGATTTGGCTGAAGAAGAGCTTGAAAAGCTAATGGGACCATCACATGTTAAATATGCCATTGCGGAAATGTCAAAGACAGACAAAGGAGATGAGGTGGATAATGTTAAGTTTGGGGAGTTACTGTATGGTCGTCATTTTAAAGGTATAATTATTTATGATGTATTTTCATTCTGTCAATGTTTTTCTTGTCCGAAAAAGTTAATGAATTTATAACTTTTGCCGATTGGACAGTGGTTTTCATGGGATCTGCCTTATTTGCTTTGCAACAGCTATCTGGTATAAATGCTGTATTTTATTTCTCTTCAACTGTTTTTAAAAAGGCTGGAGTACCTTCAGACATTGCAAACACATGCGTTGGGATCGTAAACTTAACAGGTAACAGTCATCTCTCCATATCAAACATGTATAACACTCTTGGAGACTTGGATGTGTTGGTGATTTCTAATTTCACTGTTGTCTTTAACATCCACAGGATCTATTATTGCAATGATTTTGATGGATAGGCTTGGGAGGAAGGTGCTTCTTATTGGGAGTTTCTTTGGCATGGTAACATAATCTTGTGCTCAATCCCATATTAATCAATACTCAATAGGAGCATGTAGTTCAAAACACGTGTCTTTGCTTAGTTGCTTACCATGGTTTGTCCTAGACGTGTCACTATATTTTGTTTTCTCATGCTTAAACTTCTGAGATGTTTTTGGTTCAGGCAATTGCAACGGCCCTTCAAGTAACAGCAGCGAGTTCATTTGTACCAAGCTCTGCAGTATTATTCCTATCAGTTGGTGGGACCCTACTGTGAGTAATGCACTTCAAGATTGTCGTTGTTGTAGTGGTTAATTATTCATAGATAGGACTAGATATGCCCTTTATACTGTTGTAAAGCACCTAAGAGATGAAGATAAGTAGTTTCAGTACTGCTTCTGTGGATAATTGTTTCAATTGATTTCTAGAGAAAAGTGTCATGTACTTAATGACTGTTAAATCAATGAAAGATGAGACAATTTCATGCTGTAGGTAGCTTTATTGACTATTAAGAAGATAACTAGAAATGCGGAAAAGCAAAGGCTGGTTGTTTTCTTTCAATAATGGATGTTATTTTTATGTTAGGTATGTCTTGGCATTTTCTTTGGGCGCTGGGCCAGTCCCTAGCCTCCTACTGTCAGAGATATTCCCTGGCCGGATTAGGGCAAAGGCAATGGCTTTCTGCATGGCTGCACATTGGGTATTTTCTTCCTGCTCTTGATTGTTTTGTTTCATGCTAATTATTCTCTTTACTTTCTCCTTGGATGAACAATATATGATGCAATGTGTTGTTCATAAGCAAACCTTCAAGTCTGAGTAACATTTTTTATCTGCTTGAGCGAATTGAGTATTGGGATGAATCGGGTCCAAACAGAGTGAAAATGGATGTTGAGGATTCATATGGCCAACTTTAACTAGTTTGGGCTGGATGCACAATACTAGTTGTTGAGGGAGGGGTGACTGTAAGGAGGAGGATTATTCACTGGTATTTGCTTGGAAAACACATATTTCTCATTGGTTAATACAGAAACTAGCTGTCGAGTCATTTGACCCAATGAGACGCTGCTGAGAGCATCAGCCTAAATGTACACACATAACCACATTCTGCTATTGGGCGTAAGTCAAACAACCCGTGCAGGTAAATTCATCCATCACGAGTCACAGGTTTGAACCCTGCCGCAGAGAAAATCATGGTATTTAATTGGACAAGGGTAGCGGGGCGGGCCAATTATCGCCGAGTTCCGAACTGTATGCCACTAGCCCTTCGAGAAGTCTTGGTTATCAGTAAAAAGATCATTGCATCTTGAGCCAGAGGACTGTTCTGTCTGCACAATCTACTTAAGTGGTAATCAAACCAATAGCGTTACATTGCTCATTGCATGACAAAATGGATCTCCTTGTTCTAAGCCCCTTAAACTGCCAAGAAGCAGAAAAAATGAACTATTTAGAGTGATGGAGGACTCGAGGGGTATCCTAATTCACCCCAAAACTTGTTCTACAGTATTTATTTCGTATTCTTTGCTTCAAATAAGAATCAAATCCTTGCACACGATCAACTCTCTGAATCTCTGACGAAATGTTGGATGGTCAAAGTATTTTGTGCTTAAAATAGAAGTCTGCCAAGAAGACTTGGCATCATTCTAAGAGAGATCTAAAATTTGGCTGGTAAATATAAATACTGTTCTGAGCGCGAAATGGTATGAGATCATTTTTTGATATATAAAAATGGAAAAAGAAATGAGATCAGTGCCTACTTATGTCCCCATTCTCATTCTAGTTCATGCTTGGTTCAGCTACATCAGTAATTTGTATTGTGAAGTGTTCTTGGCATTTGCCATTTATTATAATTTTACTTATTATTATTCTTGTTGTTGCTGTTATTGAAATCTCATAGCTTTTGTTTTATCTGAAATCTCATACCTTTTTGTTGAGACTGATGCTTTAATTTTTCATCTTTTCTTTCCTAATATATTCTGATTGCATATTTTGCTCTTTAACAGGTCATCAATTTTTTAGTTGGTCTTCTGTTTCTGCCGATGCTTGAGCATCTTGGACCACAAATTGTGTATGCAATCTTTGCTGGTTTTTGCTTGTTGGCAGTGGCCTTTGTGAAAAAGAATGTGGTGGAAACAAAAGGAAAAACATTACAAGAGATTGAGTTTGCTCTGCTTCCGGCTCATTAGTGGTAACTGGATCACATACTATATTAGTCAGACCGGGAAAGTTCAGATGTAGTGGTTGAACATCCAAATTCTAGCCTGCAGCTATTTCTTGATTTGTTCAAATTTTGGAGTGTGTTCATAGGCGAGAAGGCAGTGATGACGAACAATCAGAGATAAAGGTTGTTGCAATGCGAGTTTTTGCAGGGCTTGTCGCTGCTTATTGTTGCTACTATTCTGCTCACTCAACTGGTCAGTGACTATTGCCTGAGGGAGCATGAAACTACATCTGCCTCAGCCAGTAGTAGATCACATATATACATAGTATACCTATTATTGCTGTTTGTATAGCCTTTCTTTTAATTTTTGCCTTGATCTGATTTGTGTAATTAGCATGGCACAGAAAGGCTGCTCTGGACATTCCTTACAGAAATAATATTATAGAAATTTATTTAGCAGCATATGTGGTAGGCTGGTAGCTGCATGCTGTAACAGAAATATTGGTAGTACTGTAATACGTAATTAATCAATGTAGCTGAGATTTTTCCCAATTTGGCTTCAGCAATGATTTTGTTATGTTTGCTGTAATATCTCAAATTGCCAGCTAGCTAGGAAGCCAAACTGTCAAGTATGTTGGCCATTCTCATATTTTTCTCAATAGAATTATCTGCTCTAAGTGATCGAGGGCTTTGGTTCAGCAGTAAGGACTAACGGCGGAGCCGGAAATTTCAGCATGTTCAAATTTGAAAGAAGTAAAAAAAATTTCCGACAAAGAGTGTTCAATATATATTATGTACCTCTAAAACCTGATATTTTACCTATATACGTAGTGTAATTTTCCGACAAATTGATCACCCTTACCAAAGTGTAGCGTCGCCCTTGGTAAGGTCATAGCACATGATGTGTGGATTAGTCCCCGGTCACAGGTTTTGAACCATACAACAGAAAGAGCGTGGTATTTTAGTTGGGAGGAGACAAGAGGGGCAAGGGTCGTACTCTCCCAAGTTGTGAAATCTGTGTGCTAGACAGAGTCGAGCCAAAAAGCAGTAAGGAATATCACGCCATAATGCTAAACATGTACTGCATATTATTGAGTTTAGTCATGCATTAGCTGTTATAATGATGCTAAGCATGTCTTGTTATATGACATATTGGCTTAATGTGAACATTATTCTCTCAATCTTCTGCTCTAATGCATTACACGTCTTTCCTATCTTAAGTTGACTTTGAATAATTTTTCTTTTCTGGCTTTGAATAATTAGCTTCCAGAATGTCGTATCTTCTTTTGCTTTCTTTCTAAATAACAGCAAGTCCTATAGACTCTGCTGAAAATTGAAGAGAGAGAAGAAATGAGGATAGACTAATATCTACAACGAAAATGAAAATACTAAAATGCAAATTAAAACAATTAAAAGGGACGTTGTACTAATCCTTCAACGCCGAGGGTCGATTGGAAACAGCCTCTCTGCCCTCTCGGGTAGAGGTAAGTCCTGTCTACATATTACCCTCCCCAGACCCCACTTTGTGAGAATATACTGGGTTGTTGTTGTTGTTGTACTAATCCTTCATTTAAGTTGCAACTAGTCACCAAACTCCGCTAGTGGCATATGAATATATATCCAACTTGGAATAAAATGGTATTGGAATCTTCTTGTAAATTAGTTATAATTAGAAAATTTCGTGCTATTTTACCTCAATTTTGTACACTTCTCTGATATTGGAAAGGGACATGCAGCTAATATGAATAATCTCATTGATTAGTTTTTCCAAGTCAAAGATGCCATCTACTCTGGACATGTCTGTCTTCTCGTCAACATAACAAACACAACCATTTCCCCTATATTATATGAAAGAAAGAGCTCATTGATATTTGAACAGAAAAAATTTCTTCATCCTATCTACTGAGGGGTTTGGTGTAAATTTTTTGGATAAAATGGGAAGAGTTGAAGCAGATAATGAAATAGAAACTCCTCAGCCAGCTGAGAGTGGTGAACCAGTTGCCTCACAGCCTCCTCCACAGTACCAAGGAGTAAAGTATGTACAGCCGCCATCGCCATTACCAATTGGAGCTCCCTGGAGCACTGGCTTATTTGATTGTCATTTGAACCAGACTAATGGTAATTACAATATTTCTTCTTTTTCCTTGCTAATGATTTATTTTGTTATGTGTTATTATGCTGTGTGAGAAGAGGGGCTGCTCTTATGGTAAGCAACCCCCTCTTCCAGCTGAGTTCGAGTCTCCCTAAGAGCAATGTGGGAAGTTCTTGGAGGGAAGGATACCGGGTTTCTATTTGGAAACAACCTTTCTACCCTAGAGTAGGGTTAAGGTCTGCGTACACACTACCCTCTCCAGACCCCACTTTTGCCATTAATATTTCCTCTATTAATAAGAAATATTTTTAAAGAAAATAATTTTTTGGTGTTTGGATGCTTGGGAAATATTTTCTTTCCCAAGCATCCACCGATAAGAATGGACATTGGGCCTAACTTAACCCCCAAAGTTAGCTTGTGAGATGAGAATTGCCCAAGTCATATAAGGAGACCAAGGACCTCAAATTCCTCGATGTAGGACAACTCAACATCCACTCCTTTTGACTCAGAATACTATATATGTAGTTGAAATTTATATCTATATATTAGAAAATTCATGTGTTATCACAAAAAAAGGTGATAATATAATCGTACTTTGTATTCACTGACTTAAAATCCTTGATCCGCCTTTAATTTAAGATTATTCTAGTTTGTGCAATTGTTAGGACCAGCGGTTTACTGACTTAAAATTTTTGATCCGCCTCTAAAGAACATCCTCATTTGTGAAGCTATTATGACAAATGTTTACTAGACTTAAAATCCTAGATCCGTTTCTAAATAACATTCTTGCTTGTGCAGCTGTTATGACATCATTCTTACCTTGTGTAACATTCGGACAGATAGCAGAAGTCCTCGATGCAGGAGAAATGAGTAAGTCCTAAATGTGCCTGCAATTCTTTTTACATCGTCAGTGTATAGAAGTTAAACTCGTTTCCTTTTGAGCAATAAAACAGTGTCATTGGTGAACGAACAATTGTTGCTGGCTTATTCTGTGAAATAATATTCCACTAATTAAGGATTGATTTATTTATGGTGATTGCAGCATGTCCTTTGGGGACTTTCTTATACTTGCTGATGATGCCTGCTGTTTGCTCTCAATGGATGATGGGCTCTAAGTATAGAACTAAGCTCAGACAGAAATATAATCTTGTGGAAGCTCCTTATTCAGACATAGTTTCCCACATATTCTGTCCATGTTGCTCTCTTTGTCAAGAGTTCAGAGAGCTTCAGCACAGGGGACTTGATCCTGCTCTAGGTATGTATGTCACACTTGGTACAATAATTTTTTCACCATATTGTAGGCAGGAGTAAGGAAGCCTTAGTGTAACTAGTAAAGTTGCTGCCATATTATCAGAAGATCTCGGTTCAAGCCGTGGAAATAGCCTCTTTCAGAAATGTAGGGTAAGGCTGCGTACGATAGACCCTTGTGGCCTGACCTTCTCCTGAACCCGAGCATAGTGGGAGCTTAGTGCATCGAGCTGCCCTTTTACCGTAGGGAGGGCGGATTTTGGGGGGGGGGGGGGGGGTTAGGGTGAACCTCTTTTGCGTAAAAATTACATTATACATATAAAGAAAAATTTGTTTTGAACCTGTATAAATTATATTTTGAACCCCTAGCCTAGACACAGATCAAAAGCATAACTTAGTGGTCAAGTGGGTTCAAAATCTTTGTGAGGTCACTGGTTCAAATAGTGAAAATATTTTTGTTGATTTATGGTGATGGAAATTCTAAACCAAAGTTTTAACCTAGTTCTAATACCATTGAACAAAATGTACAAGAAAGAAATAATTTTCTAACAGGAGTGTGAAAAATGTGATGCAGGATGGAATGGTATTGTTGCTCAGCAGCATCATGGGAACCAACAAGTGAATCAAGCTCCCCAAGTACAATCCATGTCTAAGTAAAATTCAAGATTGTGATTCTTTATTTGTTTGAGTTGAGGTTGTAATATGTTGTTTGTTACATGTGTTTTGCTACAACCAGATTCTGTTTATGTTGTAGTCGTATTATTTATTCATCCATCTTGTTGGTAGTGTTGATTGTTGGTACTATATTTCTAAAAACTCCATTTTTGTTACATAATTGTTTTACTGGAAGCAATACTTCTGGTCTATGTAGTATGTACTACAAACAAGACAAATCAACCTTTGTTCTGCTGTGGTTTGTAAGGAGAATTTTATTGTATGATATCAATCAATCAATTACGCGATTACAAACTAGTTAAATTGGTAAATAAGTATATATAGGGTGTGTTTGGTATAACGGAAAATGTTTTCCGTGGAAATTGTTTTCCAAGAAAATGTTTTCTTGGAAAATAAGTAGTAATCTTATTCATTTTTCGGTGTTTGGTTCGCAAATTAAGGAAAATGATTTCTTAAGAATATTCATAAATAATTTAGATATAATAAACATGAAGCTATACTTCCAAACCAACAACGTTCCGGACCCATAAATTTCATAAATTTTTGAACCGCTAAGCTTTCAAAATCGCGGAATTTCTAACCCGTAAACTTTATAATTTCTAAATCTGTAACCTTCAAAACACATAAACCTTCGAACTCACTATTTTGAAACTTGTAAAATTTTGAGTCTTTATACCAATAAATTAAACCTGAAAAATATATTAAAATTTTTCTTTTGGGGGGGGGGGTGCTGGGCTAGGAGTGGGGGCGGGATAGTAAAACAAAAAAATTTTTGTGCGCCTACAGAAAAAAGAAAAAACAGAAATTTGAAATTGCAAAAAAAGAAAAGTTATTTTTTTGCGGGGTAGTATGGTGGGTGGTAACGGAAAAATAGAAATTTGAAAAAAAAAAAAAAAAAAACCCTTCTTTTGGAGAGGCGGTAGGAAGGATTGGTTGAGGGTGAGGAAGGTTGAAAAGGAACTTTGGAAAATGTTTTCCCTTCTTTTGATAAGGAAAATATTTTCCTGGAAAATGAATTGATAAAGAAAATATCTTACAAGACATTTAAGCCAAACATGAGGAAAATGGAAAACATTTTCCGAAAAATATGTTCCTTCCTACCAAACACACCCATAATCTACCATCATTTGGATCAAGAAGAAAATTCTTGTTTCCTCTGGGAGTTCCAAACTTGCATGTATATGAAAATTGAGCTTGGATGATCGAATGAAGTCTTGGCGTCAGTTATTAGTTGGGCTAAGAATTAATGCAAAATATTTGCTAAGAATCACGGAAGTATGACAAAAAATTGAACACTTTAGTGCCACTATTGATTTTTTGACCTCGGCAACAGAAGTTCTGAGAAAAAAACCTCATGCCA
Organism: Nicotiana noctiflora; assembly: GCA_032618575.1. Classification (NCBI taxonomy): domain Eukaryota; kingdom Viridiplantae; phylum Streptophyta; class Magnoliopsida; order Solanales; family Solanaceae; genus Nicotiana; species Nicotiana noctiflora. The sequence goes on along the minus strand of JASVEL010003750.1, from coordinate 40,276 downwards.
AAATTTTAAAGTTTGTTTGGCAAGATTTTTCTTGATTACAAGAATTTTAATTTTAAAGCTCGCAGCAGTTATGGTGATTGTAATAATTTTTTTCACAAATCCTAATGGATAATGCTGAAAAATTCTTGTGATCGTAATAATTTCTGGTGCACTCTGGTGCTTCAAAATTCTGGGGGACGCATTTTCTCAAAAAAAATTGTTAATAAGGTCAAAATCTGAACAGATTTAAAAAAGGTTCATCAGCGTAAGTTTCAGAAGAACCGTACTAACTTATGATGATAGTTGGGCCTCTAAGTACTGCATCATATTTTTCTTGTTGGGCCTCCATTTTACTTGATTTTTCTCGTGTTTTTTTTATTCCTATATTATATACGAAACTTTATTATTATTTATGTGTATAATATTTAGATTACCCGTTTAGTCCATATTTTTCTTACAATTTCTGTACCATTCGTTTATTAGGAATTAATAGGGCAGGATCTTCCCTTAATAACGTGCGAAAAATCAAGAAAGAATATTGGGATTGATTTATTCTTCATTAAATTCAAGTTTTGAAACAGAAAGGAGATTTCGCATCTGCGTAATTCACTCTTAAACAAAAATTCAAAAATTTAACCAAAAAAAGTACGAACAACTTCCAAACTGAATTCAAATTGTAGAATTCAAATCTTTGAGATTCAACAACTCAAAATTGCTATATTCTCTGTTCTTCGTCGTTTTCAGAAATCATATTGGTGATCATATATCTGTTCTTCATCTTTTGGAATTGGCAATCACCAACGATAACATAAGTGCAGGTTTGTATAGTTCGAAATTGCATAGAATTATGGTTTTACGGTATTATCTACAAAATTACTATATTTTCCTACAATTAAACTACAAATCAATTTAATAAAAGAATAAATCAATATTGTTTTCGAAATTATCTACAAAGTTACTACAATTATACGACAAAATAAACTACAATCTATGATTAGAAATTATTGATTTTAAAATGTTATCTTTAAATAATACTACAACCTATGTGTAGAACAAAATCTAGTCAAATAAAATATAAATCAGTTTAATGATGTACAAAGCAGTATTATTTTCAAAAATTTATACAAATTGCAACATTTATGGTATAATTTAACTACAATGTCTGACATCCTAAAATGGATGACTACAAAATTTTCCCTATACTTACAAATTATCTACAATTGAAATGGGAATTGGGATATTAAAATTCAATGTTTCCAGTTTGTAGATATTTTATCGGTAAATTGTAGATTATTTGTATTCTAATTGTAGATGCATTGTTTTATAGTTTCACAAATCCAAAACGACTAAACTTCTACAAAATCTTCTGCAAAAACAGTCTACAATTTATCTACAATTGAAAATAGTAGAAAATCACAACTACGAATAATCTACAAAATTAAGACAGTTGTTTGCCGCCTGTTGTAGCACTTCTTCCAGCATCTACATCGTGATTTGTTTTTTTCTCATCTCGGCACAGATTTGTCTAGGAGATGAACTGTGAGTAGTATGTTCCATTGCATGTGTAGATTTTACTTGTTTTTGTGGTGATTTTGGTGTTAAAACACCCAAATCGAAAGAAGGGATATCACCTACTGTAGATTTTTAGGTATTTTTTTTGGGAGATTTAATGTTCTCATGGTTAACTTCAACTTTTTTGGACTCTTTTTGTAACCTTCCTTGTTCTTCATTGATAAACTTCAACTAAATAAAAATGTGGATAGGAATTTGTTTAAAGGGTTTGTTGAATTTTGTTTGAATTTAGAGGGAAATTGGGTGGTTTCAAAAGAAGGGTAATAGTAGAAAGAACGTGGGAGGGTAAAAAGAACGTGGGGATACGGGGATGAGGGGTTAGGAGAGAGAAAGTGATAGATTAGTACTGGAAAAAACGGAAATGCTTTAATTAAGGAGTAGAAAATATCTCATTAATTATAACCTTAATTTGATATGGTACAAAAATGGTAATTTGATATACTAAATATAATTTACTCAAACCTTAAACATGTAGGGTAAAAATATTTCATAAGTGGGATAGGAATGTAAAAATTTTATTTTTCTTAGTAAATCATCCCTAGAAGTGGGCGAAATTTAAAAGCCAGATTTATTAATGGTCGTTCAAAAATAGCCCAATTTCAAAAGTAATCGAAATTTAGCCACTTTTTATATAAAGATAAATCTGAGCGAAAATACTGTCCAAAATCCGGAAAATACTCCAGTATATTATGCTGGAGTTCCAGCATAAGTATACTTGAACTCCAGCATATTATATTGGAGTTCCGGGATAGTACGCAGGAACTCCAGCATAATATGATGGAGTTCCAGCATAAGTACACTAGAACTCCAACATAATATACTGGAGTTCCAGCAAGTATATTGGTCCAGTAAAATATACTGGAGTTTGGAGCACCAGTGCTCCAGTCTCCAGTATATTATACTGGAGCGGGCAAGGTATACCGGTCCAGCATAATATGTTGGAGTTCATATACAAGTGCACCGAATTCCAGTATATATGTTGGACCGGCCTCTATTGTAGCAAAATAATAATTATTTTTCATTGACTTTATTAACACATTTTTGATTGATCAGTCCAAAAACTGGCTATACCGTACTATTTTTAGCTAGAAGTTGGTTTGTTTAGGATGGAAGGAAAGAAATTGTTGGACACAGATTATGTAGAATATACACGTTGTATGTTCTGAGTTGAGAGAGTAAGTTTATATATAGTTATTATATTTATACTTGTTATATATATGTATATATAAAGTTTCAAAATTGAAACAATAGGTTTTGCTAAATTCACGAACCCATATATGGTTGAATCATTTATCTCCTTATCTCTTTTGATCACAGTTAATTTGACTTATCATTAATGTTTTCATGAGTTTTTATTGGTTTTACATTTTACTTCGTAAATCTATCTTAGTAAAATTAACCTCGAAATCTGGAGCATTTGCTAGTTGAAACCAGGAAGTGATACATTCTTTACAACCTTAGAAAGCAAGCACAAGTCTTTTGTTGGACATTACATTGGTGTTTTTTTGGATATTTTAAATCATGTCCTCCTAAGAAATGTCTTTTATTATATGGAGTGTCTATTGAAAATAACCTTTTTACTTTCACCAAACAGATGTAGATTTGAGTACCCATTTTTTTCTCATACCTCACAAGGTGAAAATATACTGTATATTTTGTTGTTGTCCTCTGATCTTTTATGATAGTTTTATAATTGGATTTCCAGCTACCGACAGACAATAGACAGGATTAAAATACTCCAGGCCCATTATCATCATTATACCCCAAAAAACAAACAAATGAATAAGGAATAAAGTTATAATTATGAATATATTGTTTGATACAGTACCATAAAAAGGCAGAAAGAACTGTTAGAAAAACAGTAATTGAAAAACGAGATTGAAAAGACTAGAGAACGACTTTCCTAAGTTATTGCTCGTGTATAGATTTTGGGAAAAATATACTGTAGTTTATTATAAAGTAAAAGGTCAGGCTTTTCCGATATTTACATATATATATATATATATATATATATATATATATATATATATATATATATATAGAGAGAGAGAGAGAGAGAGCTCTTTAGGCCACGGAATAACAAACTACTTCTTACAGTACCCCCTCAACTCAAAACTTATTGGGATCGCTTATACAAAAACGGAGTCGGGATTTGAAATTTATGAGTTTGAGATTTTAGTTCGTTTATATTATTGGGTTCTAGATTAACAATTTATATAAATTCAATAATTTTTTAAAGACAAATACTGTGTTAGACCAAAGTCACTGAATTTGAACGCACACGCATATACTATGCTAGTTCCGCCCTTGCGCTTATATGCTATATGATTAAAGGAATACATTATAGTCAATCGTACTATTTATTAATTTATCTTTCCATAGCTATATTTTACAAGACGAAGTACAAAATGTTTATACTTCCGGGTAAGGTGAATTAACTAGCTGGTCATTTGATCGGAGATTAAGATAATTCAACAACTCAAATTATACTCCCTCCAGTCCAAAATAAGTGATTTTTTGGCATTTTTTTTGTGGTTCAAAATAAGTAATTTTTACAGATTTTAAGAATAAATTAATTATTTTTTTCCTATATTGTCCTTGGAGTAAATAGCGTTGGAATATGTCTTAGAAGTGTTTGTATGAGATAATAAATGTTAATATGATCAATTCCATTACTAATTAATATTAAAAGGTGGGATTTCTTAATATGTGAAAATATTCAAAAAATCATTTATTTTGGATAGAAGGGAGTATTTAATTTGGATGTTTGTGGAGATTATGCGTAGCTTAAATGATGGTCATAACATGTGTGATTTTTCTACCTAGTAATTACCAAATTAAATATATTGAACGACAAACATGCAAAGCACTAATAATGTACTCCCTCCGGTCCAAAATAAGTGATGTTTTGGATGTTTCACACATATTAAGAAAGTCACCTTTTAGCATTTATTAGCAATAGAATTGACCATTTTAACCTTACTATCTCACATAAACACTCCTAACACATATTCCAACACTATTTACTCCAAGGACAATATAGGAAAAACATCATTAAGTCATTCTTGAAATCCGAAAACATCACTTATTTTGGACTACAAAAAAGGCCAAAACATCACTTATTTTGGACCGGAGGGAGTATTAATTATCTCATCGAGTTAAGGAGTTAGGTTAATCATTCTTTCTTAGAAGCCGCGAATAAAGTTATACTAACCGATTCACTTGTTCTAACCAAAAAATGGATTTTTAGTCAAATTTAGAAAAATATGAGAATCGGATTACTGATAATCGAAAAATAAATAAAGAAAAGAATTTCCAAGTACTTAGATATGAAATATTCTGTGTCCACAGATTACACGTTTCTCCTTTTATAGGTCTCTTTGGAGAATCTTTGTACATGTCTGTTACACCTAAGCCATAATGAGGCTATTATGAACATTTAATGATATTAAATATTACGTTATATCTTCTTATTTGACTATTACATTGAATATAAATATTCCTTAACGGCTCCGATATTCATTTCTCTTGAAGAGCTGTATCTATATCTTCTTATTTGACCAGGTTCGTTATCCTTTTCATATCTCGTAAGTAATTATGTTCAAATAGGGACGAAGCTTCCGATACTTTTTGATCACGTATATCTTTTATCCCGCACCTAGCATATGATTCTTTGTCCAATAACAGCCTTTTGATAGTTTCACGCATCATATTTTATCACCGTTCATTTATATATATATTTTTTCCCAATATATTACTCTGTATAGATTGATCGAACCGAACACAGAAAATCTTCCACAAGCAAGCAATCGTATTTCTCACACAATATACATATATAAACGTACGGCCGCCCAACCACTTACAAAGAAAAGGTTGGGGAATTGAGAGGGACACGTTATAGGCAGCAAAATGTAATAAGTTGAAGGAAATTCAAATTGGCCATCGCAACATCAGCTAGCTATTGGCCATCACTAACTGTCACCATCTGGCTTTGCTAAATAATTAAAATATATTGTTACCCTTTGAATAAAGCATAAGTAGACAACATAATGCTACTATATACTAACTTTTTTATATATTTTAGCATGATCATGAATTGATGATTGTATTGACCCATCTACTGATTTTGTTTCTTCCTTTCACTGTTTAAGTATCTTAAATATATAATATTCTCAAAGTCTCACATTTTTACGCACATTAATTCACTTTATGGATGTCTCAAGATCATTATTGCCATTAAATAATTAATGCATAATTGCTTCTTGACTTTCTAACATTACCACTATTAATACATAAGTACAGAAATCCCAGCACGAATCTTATTTTATTGTCAACTTTTATAAAAGGATAAAATTAAGAATTAAATAGTCTCTTCTTTTGTCGTCATATTTGTCTCAGATGATATTTTATTAAAATTTCAAACAGAGATTAAGGGATAGAGAGGAACTACTAATAGTCTCTTCACTTTTCTCATTCGTCTTCATTTTTAAAAATGTTTACCTTTTGTTAGTGGAAAAGGAAAGTGGAATGACCTAGGCAATTAGAAAGTCCATAGTCGAGGATAGATCCTTAATTCCGCCGCCCCCACACCCCCCATATAAATTATAGTAAAAGCAGACTGTTAATTTCGTGGCAATAATTAGTGTATGTGATTTGATGTGCATATATATCACCTACGGATTGAGAAAATTCAACCCGTCTGCAAATAGATGGCTGGGCAGGGAGCAAAAGAGTTAGGAGGATCCACGGCCGTCAATATGGACTTGGCCCGTTGAACCAATCTAGCCCAGCCCGTAATTTAGTAAAGTTATGCTAGAAATTTGGAGCCCGTTTAAAAATGAGGCTTTTAAGCCCGGCCCGAGTAAATCCGTGGTCTGTGAAGCTTGGGCCGGGCCGACACGTGAGTCTAATAAAATATTTATTTAATATATAAAAATAAAAAATATACTGCATTTTGAAAGTCATAATATGATCTATACTAAGAGGAACCAAAATGTGATCTTGAGAAGTTTCGAGAGATGGATGTTGTCATATATTGGAAGGACTATTCTAGAAAATATCTCGATCTTTCAATGATGATGCGTGATGTAATTAGTATTCTTATTACCATTGTAGCATCAAATCAACATTTAGCATTGATGGCGTGTTCTTACAAAATATATAAGTTGCATTTATTATGAAAATATCCAAATAATTGTTACTGCGCGAAATTGGCTGCACATGTTTTTCCAAACTCAAACTGGTAATATTTTTATGTGAATTTAAATACTATTAAATTCTAAAATTTAATTATTTTTTAACATTTAATTAATTAGTATTGCATATAAATTGTAGATGAAAGTGAAGATATTAAGACAACCTTGTCACAAGCGGATTCAAATGTGTTTGATGAATATGATGTGTTAGATATGTCATCAGCATAATGAACGTTCGATTGAATAATTTATTTTAAGTTTTGACTTCTCGTAAATAAAATATAATCTTGTCTTAAACTTTTTTTTTAGTATTTTTTTGATATATTGGAACATTATAAAAAGTTATTAAGTTTTGCGAATTCTTTCCAACAAGATATTTTTTAACTTTTAAATAATTATCTTTTTTTAGATTAGAACTTAAAGAAAAAATATAAAATTATATTTGTAAAAAAGATGGGCTGGCCCGTGGGGGCCGCCACATAGGGCTGGGGTGGGCTGACCAGTATAAGGCCCATCAAAATGGTGGGCTAGCCCAGCCCAACCCGTCAATTGCTAAAGCTCACGTGGGCAACCCAGCCCGGCCCGACCCATATTGACAACTCTACCCCCTAGATTGATCAAAATGGCCAAATTTATTAATGACTTGACTAGTTAGAAGTTAACCCTTGTATAATAAGATTCTCTTAGATGCTCGTCTATTTCGATTTTGAATGTACGTAATGCCCTTATATACGTGTATGTTACCAACTATTTCTAAGTACGAGATTCACCTCCCATAACCTAGCTGCCACTTCAAAAAAGAAAGAATATTGTTTGACTCAAAAGATATTAAAACCTTTTTGAACAAATCAATCAAAGATGAAGGGGTAAATCTTAGTCAGACATAATTAATTCTAGATCAAAAGGTTAACAACATTGACTGCATATGAGATGAGAGAAATATCATAGATCTTATTAGGATTCGACGTTTTCTTTCTCATCAATTGATGAGAAAGTAGATTTATAGATTTTCCTGAGGTCGCAACTTCTTTTCTTTTTCATTGCAAGAAGGAAGTTTTCTTGTTCTTTTCTTTTAGAAATTGGATAAGAACCCCCTTGTTGAGAGCTTTCTATAGCTATATATAGTCAAAGCATCCTCGCTCTCCCCTTGACTCAGTTTCTCTTTGCTAGTAAAGTATCTTGGTTGTGCTTTTAGTCGTTACTTTTGCAAACTCATCGACCGTAAGGAGGCAGGCGTGGATCGGACCGTATTATTTGTCGTCGCCTGGTTACTTAGATGACATATCGGTTAACATGGTCATGTCAGTTAGATTTTGACCAATACAGTTAGTCCCTCTGTCTGTCGAGGCCATCTTTGGGCTCGGCAGATGGATCGTGATTATTACGAGTTCAAGAGAAATCTGGCTCACGACTCTTCATCCCTTAGCCATGTTTTATAGGCTTTTGGGCGGATTGATGGCGTTACGCCAATACCTATGAATTGTTGCGACGGTTTCGTAACCGAGACGTCGTAGGGAACCAACATTTTATTTGTGGTCATGGTTTTTATTACACACATTTCTAGGGAACTGAAACATTTTGTGCCCTATCATATTCGATTGGTGGCTGTTGGGTTTCGTGCTCCGGGGGTTTATGTCTCTTATAAATAGGCAGAGCTTGTTATTCGACTGACACACTTCATTCTTTGGTTGCGAGAGTTCTGCAGATATATCTTTTTCTTTTGATACTTCAAATCTCTGCTTACCCCTTTCTCACTAAAATCTTTCGTTTCTTCTTTTATTACTTCTTTGGCACGTTTTCTGCTAAAAATGGCTGGTGATTCTTCTCGCGACAATCTTCCTGCTGCTAATCCGGTGGTGGAAAGTGCTACTCAGGTTGCCGAAGGGCGGATGTGGCGGAAGAACATGAAGTACCCTTTATGATTGCGGGATAGAGGCGACCGACTTTAGTGTAAGCAGCGGAGCAAAGACAGAACATGTCCCCTCCGTCATGAGGGAAAGAGAGATTATAGAGTTGAAGAAAAAGTGGGGGATCCCCAATTATGTCGATGTACGACCAGTGGAGGGGAAAGACATAGTTCACTTCGACTTTCTCGGGTACTGCGTGTTTTATGCCTACCCCTTCATCGTAGGGTACACATCCATCTTCCCTTGTTGGTGGTAGATTTTTTCCGTTACTACGAAGTGTGCGCCCACTAACTTTTTCCATATTTATACAAATTGTCCCTCATGCTTCTCAAGTATGCAGAACTTGCTAGTCGTGAGGTCACTTTGGACCATATACTCAACATCTTTGCTCCTCAGCTTAATCGTGGTTCGATGATTCATATGCGTCCTCGGGGGTCGAGGGGTCTGGTGGTGAAGATGGATGACAGGACCAACCATCGTTTCTATGAGAATTACTTTTATATGCCAATTGAGCATATTGTGGCAGACCCTGCGAGATTCCCTAAGAAATGGAATTTTGCGCGTAAGTCTTGTATTTTTAGTGAGTGAAATGCTCGACTGTCTTCTTGTAGATACTAAACTTTATTGTATTTTTGCAGGTGAGAGATTACCCCTTTCACTTGTCGAAGGCATCCGCGAGACATACTTCCCCATACAGTGGGGATCCACACATGGTCGACCTTTCATGAGAGATTTGGGTGCAAGACCCTTACAGGTAAGATGACGCCTTTACATGTTGGTCGCTCAGTTTTTTTTTTGTTCGGCCTCTTATGTGTTGTTTGTCGTTATCAGGGAGAGTGTGGAGAGCAAGGGCTCCTCCGTTAGCTTTTCACCAGCCAGCCATCGTTCACCCTATCGCGGTACCCACCACTTGACCTTTATTGAGGGCCTCTTTAGTTGAATCTTCGACCTTGGTTACTTCTGCGAGGGCCTCTTCTCAGGACGAAGTGCCGACCGTTGTCACTCACCCAATGATTGAGTCACCATTTACAAGAGAGGAGGAAGTACCGTCAAAAGAGACATAGAGTAGAGTTTGAGACGACGCCCCCAACAGTAATTCATGTGGATGACTCTCCGATGACGGGCTTTGGGCAGTGTGTCATTCTCGTTCCCTCTATAAGAACGAAACCGACCACCAGAGTTGCCGATGCCCGTGATCAGCAATCAGAAGTTCCTACCTTTATTGGTGAGCAATAGCCTATTCACTACAAAAAAATAGCTTAATTGCGGGGGTTATTTTTAAGGTTTGCGGCGGTTAGAAACCCCCGCAATATGTTGTTGCGGCAGTCATTAAAACCCCCACAATAATCGTCGCCGCAATTAATTTGCGGCAGTTTTTTGCCGACCGCCAGAACTAAGTAGTGGCGGTTAATTTGTGGCAGTTGACCCCTGCAAATCTAAAATTAAATCTTCTTATTTCAATTACAAATTGCGGCAGTTTGGAACCTCCGCATAATAATTTTAAAAGTTTTTTATTAGCCAGCTCCTGGCAGTCCTAACCTCAGCATTTCATTGAACTATTTTAATTCATATATTAATGAAAAATCCACTAATTAAGGTGTAAATCATAATCAAAGCAAAGAAAAAATATTTTAAAGTTAAGAGAAATCAATAACATATTGTAAAAACATAAAATATTGTCATAACATATCATCAGTCTCAAAAATTAAATTTGATCATAAAACATTCACTTCGACATTATAGCATCCTATCCAACCAAACAAATATATTGTCATAATTAATTATCTAAGACAATTACAATGAAATCAATGGTCGTCAGTAGAATTACTACCACCGCAAGATCTTCTTGGGTCCAAGGACGGAAATGGTCCACTGTCCGCATCAGTTAGCTGTATAAAAAGAAAAATCAAAGTATAAAAATCATGCAAAAATCAGACATTGCAAGAACTCTAGCTAGTTTCACTAAGTACTGTAAGTAAATAAGTGTAACTCTTCAAGCTTCCTTTGTAATTTAAACTTAAATTTAGAAGTACCACAAACCACCCCACTGCTTTGTCAAAGAAGATATGGTAACTCCGCTTTCATGAAATCGGTAGTATTAAGTATAGCATCTGTACCAATCCTCACTTGCACCATAGACGACATAGAATATTATGTTATAAGTAACATTTAGCAGATTAAACTATGGAAAAGCATTGTAAAAGGGTTCCTTAGTTCAGTCCCAGGCAATAACATCCAATCAATCACCACTATGCAAAAAAGAAGAGAAATATTTTTTACCACAAAAAGGCGTTAAACTTCCAAAGGGAGTAAGTACTGGTGATGATGAGGTTGCTCCAAGAGATACTCTAGTACTTGTAAACAATTGCGGAACAGAAAGATCACTATTGGAGTTCCTAGTATGTTGAATTCCAGCTGTAGAACCAAATAGGTTACTGCTACTAAATGATGGGATTGCAGCTGTCAAAAGAGAGAAAATGATCAATCGATCAATATGTTAATTATGCAACCAAAGAAGTTTTCTAGGAAAATCACAAAAGTAGTCCAAGCATGAAACATACAGGAAGAAGACAAATATGACATAACATACTATACATGTAATTGGATGCAGATAAAGAACATAATCTGTATACATATAATATCTGAATCACCAACTTTAGATTCTAAATACGCATATGACTATGTACATATTGTGATAGCAGTTAAATCCACAGAAAATGAATGAATAGTCTACTAGGGTTACAATTGATGGCAAAATTTTAAGAAGGAACTAATTAGACTTATTAAAAAGATTGTACAAAGCATTAACATACATGAGGGCGCACATACACAGAAATAACCTTTATAGTATTCAAGTTAAGAAATAAATTGCATATTCCAAAAGAAAAAGAAATAATCAAGTTATATTCAAATTTTTACTACCGAAATAAGACGTTGATGATGTTGTTCCAAATGGCACAGAGGGATTCCCATTCTATTAAATTTCGGATGTAGAACCAAATAGTTGGCTACTGCGAAAGAGGCCTGAAGCTGTCAAAAGAAAATGATTAGAGAAAGAGAGAGAACCAACAGAAATAGATAGAGGAGGAACAAAAGCATATCCGCAATTCAATAATGAATCATGCAACACAAAGAATAAATTTAATAAGGAAGCAAAGCAGATCTACAAAAAGCTATCATTCACTTCTCAAATATTTAGTAGTATTTGTAAAGCTATTTAGGAAGTCAGAACTATCAGTGGTTAGGTTACTAGTAGGGAGGCACAAAGTTCCTTTAGCCTAATAAGCACAGACTACAATTACATATATGTTGATCCTTCCGAGAGATGTTTGTTTTTGGCAAATCAGTAAAACATGCACAAGTACATGTGGATCAATAAGAAGGGTAGCTAGGTAGCTACATCATACGCATTCTTTTTTGGTAGAGAGGTGGGACAGAAGAGCTTACTAAGACATTATCTAATTCTAGAGTGTGACAGAATATCTCAATAACTAGTAACTTTGCAAAATAAAAATCTCTTTCTTTTTCCAAGTGGTCAACAGAGAGCTTTAGATTTGTAACCTGGGTGGTTAAAATATGAGTAATAAGCAGTCGAAGTACTACCAGGCAACCAAAACAGTGAGCAGACAGCAGCAAAAGAGATTTGAGAGTTATATAATATAACCACAAGAGTGGATACTTATCACAGAAAGAGAAAAAGAATAGTAATAACAAGTATACCACAATCTTGGTCTAGTTAGGATCGATTGTGAATCCACAATATCCATTCCACTCCATTCCAGGCTATTTCTTTCCACTACTCAGTAGTTTATCTTTTAGGACTTGTTAGGGATTCTCTTAAACTGGGAATTCTTTAAATCTTGACATATCTTTATGCAGTCATATAATCTCTAGTCAAATGTAAGACTCTTGACAAACAACTGGATCTAATGTCAAAAAGAAAGAGAAAAACAAGTAAAACCAACAACAGCAGACATGATCGCCTAATGGCAATTATTCATTCACTCAATCAATCTGCTGAATCATAAGCAATAGGTTTTACACCATCCAACTTCACACAAGTATAAGACTGTTACCTCATTTGACGAAGCTTGAATCTCTGATGAAGAATTAACCCCAACCATTATTGGACTTGACCTTCCTTGTTTTATTCTTAGAGAAAATAAACACAGTTTAAGAAAAGCATCACTACAGAGAATACAATAAGGAAAATATCATTGTCGCTAACATATGATCTTAGTAATGTCTTCCACTAATCCAGGGTTATGACAATTGTTTGTTTGTAGTGACTTTGCATATTTCCGAGAGCCCTTTACATTTCGTTCCTTCCCAACATTGCTTCTGCATTCCAAAGCATTATAATTCCTGCAAACGTACAAGAAAGGAGAGATAATTAAAGGGGAATTTGGCATCTAACTTCGGGAAGCAACAAAACACTCGAGTATTTGAAAAGAAGCACATACTCATTCATAATTCCACTATTTACAGACTCACGGTAACGTTTCAGCTACTGCAGAAACTCTAAGTTATCCAAAAGACGACCTTTAACAAGCCCGTAACTCCAATATGCTGCAAGAAAATTGGAAACCAACTATAAATAAGACCAAAAAGAAAACCATCTAGTTTCACTCAGTTCTCAACAATAGGCTATTTTGTTTTACGAAGGCTTCGAGTGCTGAATGCTTCATTAAAAAGGAAGTTGTACAGGTAATACAGAAGGGACAATGTAAAATGAAACCATGTCCTCAAAAGTTTCTTTATTACCATTGCGTTACTTTTATTACCCTTGCTCTAGTTATTTATAATTTTTTATACTTATAAAGCTAAAAAAGTAATCAATGAGCAAATGAGTAACATAACTAATAGCAGATAATTCCAACTTCAAGACAGTTGGTGTTCTTTAAAAGGAAAACTACTAGGATTCGTGTATGGTCCGTCATTGATTTGAAAATAATTAATTGATATGATGTAAAGGAAAACAACATATGGAGTTACAAAATATTCTTTAGCTTTTCCACAAGTCTTTGCAACTTCAATAGATGTACATAGTTCAAACAGAGTTAGAAGCCTTGGAAAAGAATTGGCTACTGAAAATATTCAGCTTTGGCAATGTGTATAAATTCAGAAGCAAAATACCTACCCAAAAGTGCAGAAAAAAGCATGATAAAGAAAAACATTATCTTAAATTCAATGCTATATTCATTTTTGGAACAAGAACATCAGTTCTACAAGATAACAGAAATCCTATAGCGAGACAGAATCCCTATATCAGTCAAAATTAACAGAGATAAAGAACTAATAGAGTTAATAGCATGTGATATCCTATCAATGTAGATTATTTAGTAAACATATTTGTTCCTAAAATATTTAATTTGCCCAATAGATAGAGCCAAGACAATATAACCACAACTATGGGTGATTACAACAATATTTCAGCAGATACTTACAAGGATACAACTCTCTTGGACTTCAGGTCACACTTCACGCCCTTCCAACCACCGTCTGAACTTGTTATTGCGGTCCTAAATTTAACAAGTGCTTGACCAACAAAAACAAAAATAAAGCAACATGCAATTGAAAAAACACACCAAAATTACAGATTATACAAGCCCAATATTGGGGAAGATGAAAGACCCATCTTTTTAGAAATAACATTACACAAAACAAAAATAGGGCAGAAGAGCTTACTCTACCTGTCGACTGCGATGCTAGATTGAGTGATAGAGATGCTTACCACTGTATAGGAAAAAGTGAGGAAATCGAAGGAAAAAAAGGAGAAAATGAGGATTGAGTTCAAATCTTACAAACAAAATGAGAAATTCACACAAAACTTTCGATTTAAAGAAAATTAAAGTATAAAGAAGCATGAAATTTGAGATAATCTCTCAAAATTGACACCATTCCCTTGAGTTGTTGATATGCATTAGTGATAATTGAGAACTGGCGGAGCTTTTTAGGTTTTGATATATTTGAGTTAATCTCTCTGTATTTATATTTTGTTTCAGCCAAAAAAATGAGCAAAGCAAATAAAAGTGTGGGAAATGTTAGCGCCCAATTTGTTTTTGCATATTGCGTAGGTTTCAAACCGCCGCTATTTCCTTACATTGTGTCGGTTAAGTAAACCCCTACTATTTAATAAAATTTGCGGGTGTTGTAACCGACCCCCGCTATTAAACCCCCGCAATTAGGCTGATTTTTTGTAGTGATTGCGGGGGAAAATCTGGCTTCTGGGGCCGCCGTTGTAACTTCGGGCGTATCCTCGTCTTCCGCAATTGGTCGACCTCTTCAAATGTTGAGAGGGGAAAGGACATGGTGATTGACGACTATGAGTCGGAGTGAGATCTGGACCCTGACAATGTCAGGTTGTTTGAAGAAGGCATTACCCACTCAATGGTTCATGCGGGGGGCTTGGCCCTTATTCTGTATATCCTATTTGGTGTCAATCTTTTGTGGATGAGGAAGACCTGGTGATGCAGTTTAACCTGCTGTGATCCGAAGCTGAAAATAACTCTCTTCGGACTATTCCTGATGCTTGTTTAATGGACGAGGTGGCCACTATGGGATTAAGGGTACATTATACTTCCATATCGTATTTATTCATTAATTCTGATAACATTGCCCTGACCTTGTTTGTGTTTTTTAGACGCACTTGGTGGAAGTGGAGACCATCCATAGGGCCAGCATCTAGTTTTTTGCTTAAACTGATTATGGAATGACCTGGTTCTTCTATGTGTTCCAACTACTACTGTTGCGGAATAATAAATATAGAAAGTAAAGAACATAATAATTTTACGTGGAAAACACCCGGCTCAAAAGGAGAAGAAACCACGACCTACTACTCAGTAGGATTTTTCCCAACACTTCACCAAATCACTGAGCCAAAAATAGCATTTACAATACTCTTTGTAAACCTAAGGATTACCTCTAATCCCATCATAGCAACCAACCTCTAACATTTGCAACAACGTCAAGTAAACTCTAGCTTAAATACTCAAAGTACCTATTACAATTGCTTCTAGATAAAGCTAAAAAGTACAATATGAAAACACCTAATACAATTGAACTAGAAATAAAAAAAATCACATAAAACTCTTTATGGAGCTGGTTCTTCAATTTGGTTCATGTAACTTTAGGTTCGCACACTTGAATCACACACGAATGGCTTGCAAAAAGCCTTGCTATTTTGCTCTCAATTCACGTTTAACTTCTGTGTTTTGTGCAACACTATAATGTGAGAATGACTTGCAATTTATAGAGTTAGTAGATGAAGAAATAACTAGAGTTCTGATGCAACTCTTCCTTGGTGGAAGAGTTCTAGTTGATTTCAACTTCTAACTCCTTCCCTATCTTGGATAGTGTTCTCTTTGATTAAGGAGTCATTCTCCCTATTAATAGTGCAACCTTTTCGATCTAGAGATATTAAATACACCAAATTAAACTTATCTCATTCACATTCAACCCACATGCTCGAATATGCTCGTTTTTGTGCACCTAAGGGATGGACCTGCGGGGTGAACCTAATTCATCTCTGAGTTCCTTTGTCAATCGTCAAAACTTAACCTTTACTCGGCCCAACAAATTTTTTTCTTTTTGATGATGACAAACTCTGCGCTTTTCATGCACTTAGGCCCTACCAGAGCTCAGCTCAAAATCAATGCAAAGTTAGAATATTTTCACTTATCATCAAGGACCATGTACATTTAGTTATAAACATCACTGTTCAAAGTGTAAAGCACAAGTTTTTCTCCCTTTTGGCATCATTAAAAAGTTGCATAAAAATATGAGATAACAAGATTTTAAAGCTTACTCATGGCCACTTGGGCTACTTCAAATGCAATTATGGATTAGTCATCATAGATCAAGCTAAAAAAATTTACCATCAAAGATATATAAACAAACTGTTAGAGCGAAAGATAGTGAATTTCATTGATGATTGATAAGATTCTATAACAAAGCATAAGAAGAAATAAAAATACTGGAAACATGAGCAAAAGAAACAAAAAGTCCTGAACTGGGCAACTGGTTAATCTACACTAGGCTAGGAAGAATTAGGTGTTTGGTTTTTGACTTGGACGAGTTTCAGCATACCTTGAAGGGTGCCATCATTCTTCTCTTTTTCTCTTGCAGCCCAGTTCTTGAGATCAGCTCTCTCAGTCTCCACCTCAACCAACATTTTCTTCAGCCTTTCAATCTTAGCATCATTAGCCTCACTTTCTTGTACTAAGGCTCTGACCTTTCTATTCACTAGTACATTTTTGGATGAACTAGGTTCTTTAGGAGTGACATTGACTTTATAATCCCAAGCAAGCAAAGTATTAACCCAATAATGATCCACACTTGTACTAACCTCTCACTTTTTCATAGGTACATTGAAATGTGCAAGCATAGTTGTTAGAATGAAGCCATAGGGAATGGTATGAGTTATGATGCCACTAATAACTGTATCAAGAAGATGGATTATAACATTCAGTCACTTTTTTCTACAGGTCTGCGAGGGTTTTCTCTACAGATGAACTAGGTTCATCTCCCCAAACAACCATTGCATATGTGTCTTCGGTTAAACTAATATGAGTGGGTGAAGAATCATCCACTCTCATCCCCTTTCCCCTCACAGTACTCCTAGAACCCTTGCTCTCCCTTTTTTTTTACCATCAATTTCTCCAGATTCTATAGTCTCAACACCTGTTATAGATCCTACAAATCTATTTTCCAAATTTGCAGCAACTTTTGAAATTATCTCAGGAGAAACTTTTGAATCAGAAGATACCTGTTGAGTTTTGGAAGAATCACTTTCTTCCCCCCCCCAGTAGCAGACATAAAAGAATCTAGGCAATTTAATATGGTCAAGAGTCTTGAATGTAACTGCTTCACTTGTAACAGATTGATTTAATAGAAATTTGGTATTTAGTATGACTCTACTCATGATCTAAATATAGTTATTTCAAACTATGCAGAGTGTAGAAAACATACCATGTTATCTTGATGAACCAGGTTTTTCACTAATAATTCTCTTGTGTAAGTCAAAATTTTCCAAAATAGAGAATATATCATTAGAGAATAATGAGTCATTTTAACACATGGCACAAGAGTATACTATAGAAATTATAAGAGTGAGTAAGATTTAATCTTATTATACACAATTTACAGACTTCCTAACCAATTTTTTTTTCATTTTTTTTGTTTAACTTTTAATTGATCTTTTAGGCGATCTTAATCATTCCTAATTCCAACCTATTCCTCTCAAAGTGATCTCTACTTAAAGATTTTGTGAAGATGTTAGCTATTTGCTTGCTAGTAGCATAAAACTCCATAGTGATCAAGCCTTTCTCATAGTTGTCCCTCAAAAAGATGGTGCCTGCTAACATCTACGTGCTTAGTTCTCTTATGATAAACCTGACTCTTAGTCATATTAATAACACCGTAATCACAGAAAATAGGGATGCAACCAACTTTAGTACCAAAATCCATCAACTGCTGCTTGATCCATAACAATTGAGCACAATCATGAAGCAAAAGCAACATACTCAAATTCAGCAGTAGATAAGGCCATTAAATTTTCCTTTCTAGTAGCCCACACAAGACATAGACCAAGGAAGTGTGCCATACCTGAGGTGCTCTTCCTATCCATTAGGGAACCCACAGAATCAATGTCAGCATATCCCATTAGGTTAAACTTACTACCTTTTGGATACCAAAGACAAAGGCCAGTGGTGCCTTTCAAGTATCTTAATATTCTCTTTATATTAGTCCAGTGGGACTCCTTTGGATTTTCCTGAAATCGAGCACAAAGATTTACACTACACATATGGTCTGGTTTTCTAAAAATGAGATATAAAAGAGAACCAATCATTCCCCTATACAACTTCTGATCAACACATGAACTAGGTTCATCTATATCCAATTTCGTGGATGTTGCAATAGGAGTGTAAATTACTTTGGATGTTACTTCTTGATTTTGTTAATGAGAAATAGGTTCATGGACAGGTTCCCTCGAGGTTTGAGGATCAGTTCCTCTATAGTCAGTTCCCTCTGTCATGTTGCCCTTGGTGGAAGGACCTGTTCCATCGCATGTTCCTTCCTATGATGCATATTCAGGATGGACTGTGGTTTCATTCAAATTTTTTATCAGCCCAATCTCTTTATTATCTTGTTCCTGCCTCTCAGATAGAATGTTAATTTTTAATGCATCTTTTCTACGCACATAGTTCTTTTACTGTATATCTTATAAGATTTACTATGTGAAAAGTATCCCAAGAATACCCCCTCATCACTTTTAGGATCATACTTACCTATGGAGTCTTTACCATTGTTGTGCATAAAACACTTGCATCTAAATGCCCTAAGATGGGATATATTTAGCTTTCTCCCTTTAAGTGACTCATAATGAATCTTCTCAACAAGAGGTCTATTCATGCAACAATTTATGACATAGCATGCAAACATTCAGTAAACTTAGCATTTTCAAATTTAGTTCCATGATCAGACCAAATTGATGTAAATTGATTACCTAGTTGTTTTTTTTTTTTTGAGTTTTTCTAACAAAAAAAGTGAACATGTCAAATGCTTCATCGTTAGATGTTATAACTAATATTCAAGTAAACCTAGAGTAATCATCAACAAGCACCATCACATATCTTTTACCACCTCTGCTTAATGTTCTCATTGGACCGCAGAGATCCATATGGACCATTTCCATTGTTCTTGCGGTGCTTACCACTTTCTTGCATTTAACAGAGGATTTTACATGCTTTCCCCTTGCACAAGCCTCATAAATTTTGGCTTCCTTGAACTTGATGTTAGGTAGCCCTATCACGAGATCCTTGGAGACTAATTTTTTATGTTGACTCAGACTTGCATGTCCAAGTCTCTTGTGCCAAAGGAGGGGATCATGGTTCAACACACTTAAGCAAGTGACTTCATTTTATGAAAGTGTGGACAAATCTACAATGTATATATTGTTAACTCTTTTTTCCTACAAAATAATCTTGCTAGTGGTAAGATTAATCACAAAATATTTCGTAGAGATGAATGCTACCAATTTACCTTTATCACATAATTGTGATACACTAATTAAAGTGTACCTTAGGCCATCTATTCACAATAGAGTGAGAATCAGTCTTACCTACCTTTCCAACCCCAATGATCTTACGTTTCTTCCTATATCCAAAAAAAGACATTACCTCTTTTGAAGTCCTCAAGTGAAAGAAACTCGTTCTTGCTTCATTTCAAATGCTTTGAGCAACCACTATCATATAACATATTAGGCTGCTCCCCTTCAGTTGTACACCCGAAAGGAAATCAACGGTTAGTCTTAGGAATCCAAACTAGTTTGGGTCTGTTTCTATAGGCAAATAAATCATATTATTTTTAGCCCAACCTGGCAGCCTATTTTTTCCTTGAACAAATTCTTTATTCTTTTAGCTAGCCTTTTTTTTTACAATACATTCACTTTTATAAGGACCAATTTTACCACAGTGTGTACACATTTTGTTCTCAGGACGTGTGAGGTACTTGCTTTTGGGATCCCACTTAAGTGCAGGGGTCCCATAGCCAAGTCATCTCTTGTTCTTACTATTGTATTTGTGTAGCCATGAAAGTGCATATGAGGACCTATTCTGTTTACAGGTTCTGTCTAGCTTGTGCTTAACCTTGTTTAAATCCTCTTTAAGGACTCTTATATGCTCATCTCTTTTGCACAACTCATCTTTCATTATTCCTATATTTTCTTCAAAAGTGAGTTGTGTGTGATTAGATTTCTTTTTACCAGTTCCTAATTTCAATTTTAGATTTTCAGATCTAAGCTTTAGGACAGTGGTATCGAGTTCATGAACCTAGTTCTTTAACTCAGCATTTTTACTTTCACTTTCATAGCCCTAAGTTCCAAATTTTTGCACTTAGCTTTCAAAATCACACGCTCCTTAGACAACTTTTTTTTCATTATTTAGATCCTCAGATTCATCAATGAAATCCAGGAGTAACTCCGAAAGCCTTTCTTTAGACAAAAATTTAATCTTGTCTTTGAGATGAATTATACTTACCTCAAATTCCTCATCGGATTCTCCAATTGCCATTAGCTTGTTTATCTCCATATTCACCCTATGAGTCCTCATCTGAGCTTTCTCCCTAGGAAGTAACCTTAGCATTTGTTAATCCTTTGTTCTTCTTGGGTTGAACCAGGTCCTTCTTCCCGTTTAGCCGTTCAGCTCGTTCCTTCTTCCATTTAATTTTCCATTGAGGGTAGCTTTTTTGTGCTGATCAGTCTTCCTACACTTATAACAATCCTCATTGGTTTGTTTTTTGGGAACCATTGGTTTGATGCAGCTTCCACTTCTTGAAGGAACATTTCTTCTTATTAGGTACTTCTTGAAGTCCTTTGTGATCATGGTCATTTCATCCTACTCCTCTAGATCAACACCTTCAGTGATTCTGAATACCAGGCTCCTTTCCTTCTTGGGTGCATCCATCTTCATGGCTTCCTTCTATGTTTATAGGTGAGATTTCCAATTAGCTCGTCCAACTTAAGAGTGGCAATGTTCTTTGATTCTGGAATAACAATGATTTTACTTTCCCAAGACACTAGCAGAACCCTAGTCAAAATCATCTCAACTCTGTCTTCTTCAAGAATAACCCTTCCAAAAGACTTAAGTTCATTTGTCAGTGTGGTGAACCTTGTATATATCTCCTGGATGGTTTCCCCTTCCTTCAAGGTAAAATTATCATATTGAGAATACAACAGTGTTCCTTTGGACCTCTTCACATGAGGTGTTCCTTAATGAGCCATTTGAAAATTGTCCTAGTTTTCCTTAGCAGTGGTACAACTTTAAAATTTATGGTACTCATCTGGACCAATTCCCTAAACAAGCCATTTCTTGGATTTAGAATTCTTTTCCCATTTCCTCAAATCCTCATCAGTGCAATAAGCTCTTATTTTTGGCACTTCTACTCTTTCAACAGTTTTCTTCATGGTAGTTAGGGGACTATCACTGACAATGTCCCATAGTTCATAGTCTTCTCCGATGATGTGATCTTACATTTTATTTTTCCACTAAGAGTAATATTGTCCATTATAGAGTGGAGGTCTAGCGGTGGATTGCCCTTTCCAGTTTCCAGGTGGTGCACTCATCTTGATGTTTTCCTAAGGTATTAGCCTCTTCAAGGATAACCTGCTCTGATACATATTAATTTTTTATACTTCAATATCATACAATTAGGGAGGGGATAAATTTATGTGGTGACCAATTTTTCGCTGAAACTGATTATGGAAGGACCTGGTTCTTCTATGTATTCCAATTACTATTGTTGCGGAATAATAAATGTAGAAAGTAAAGAGCACAAGAATTTTATGTGGAGAACATCCGGCTCAAAAAGTGAAAAAACCGCGAGCTACTAGTCGGTAGGATTTTCCCCAACACTTCACTAAATCACTAAGTCAAAACAGCATTTACAGATCTCTTTGTAAACCTAAGGATTACCTCTAATCCCGTCGTAGAAACCAGTATCTAACTGTTGCGACAACTTCAAGTTAACTCTAACTTGAATACTCAAAGTACCTATTACAATTGCTTCTAAATAAAGCTGAAAAGTACAATATGAAAACACATACTACAATTGAACTGGAAATAACAAAAAACACATAAAAATATTTATGGAGCTAGTTTTTCAATCTGGTTCTTGTAGTTTCAGGTTTGAATCACACACGAATTGCTTGCAAAAAGTCTTGCTATTTTGCTCTTAATTCACGTTTAACTTCTGCATTTTTGTGCAACACTGTAACGTAAAAACATCCTAAAATTTATAGAGCTAGTAGATGAAGAAATAACTAGAGTTCTGATGCAACTCTTCCTTGGTGGAAGCGTTCTAGTTGATTTCAATTTCTAACTTCTTACCTATCTTTGATAGTGTTCTCTTTGATTAAGGAGTCATTCTCCTTATCAATTATGCAACCTTTCGATTTGGAGATGTTAAATACACCAAACTAAGCTTATCTCCTTTACGTGCAACCCACATGCTCGAATCTGCCTGTTTTGTGCACCTGATGTATGGACCTGCGGGCGAAGCTAGTTCATCTATTTGTTCCTTTGTCAATCGTCAAAACTTAACCTTTACTCGGGCCAACAATGAGTTACTGCTCCGTTTCTCTCATTTTTGCTTCTTTATGTGTTGTCCAGCTTCATTTCATCGTATCGTGTCGGTTGGTTCGGGTTTGGAGTAGTTTTGGAGTGTTATGAGACACTTAGTCTCTTAAGTTAGCCATTTAGTTAGAAAAGTCAACCGGAAGTTGACTCGTATGATAACGATCTCGAAATTTGGTTTTTATAATTTAAATACTTCATGAGGTGATTTGGGATTTAGGTGCATGATCAGGATGTATTTTGGAGCTCCGTGGTAGATTTAGGCTAAGAGTGGTAACTACATCCCTCACTAGCTTAAGTAGAAGTGTTGAGAAGTTGAACATGGAATGAATCTTACACGAGATAAGGATGGTTAGATTGCATTGGATAGTTTGTACTTACCTCAATGTAATAGTCATACGTGTAATAGAACTCTAAGTCATATTTTTAGAAGCTTTCACTTAGCTTACTTGGCCTAGTTTTCGATTTGTTTGTAACTTGTATAAATGAAGTCACTTGGGGCTTATAGTACATGTGAAAACACACGATTCTTCAATATAATTCCTTCTCAATCTTGTTATTTTCTACACAGATAACTTTACTGCAAGCTTCACTTCATAATCTCATCATTTTCATCAAACCACTATCCACTTATTGGTATTTGAGCGATAATTAACACGTGCATATATAGTGCAATTTTGAAACTGGTTAATTAGCCTTAACTACTGAGTTAAACTAAAAAGTCAAGCTTCAACTTTAGTCACAATCTCACACTTTTAAGTCACCAGCCAGTCTCATCCAATAATCAAAGTTCTTACGTTATGCTTTTCCATCTGCGTTTGACTTAAACAGAAAAGTAATATTTACTTAAAATGAAAGAAAAATGATGATAAGTGATTTCCAAGTTAAATATACAACACTTATATATGAACTATCTTGTAGTGTATATTATTCATGAAATTCAAGAAAATAGGACCATATTGGCATTGGAAAATATCACTTTATATCCTTGACCTGATTTCGAATGCAAAATATATAGCATCACCAACAGTCAGCTCTGACTTTTCATACTGAAAATGACTGCTGATGATGTTATATAGTATCATTCAATTTTCCATGATCTTCATCATAATCTCGGCAGTAACAGTGTAAAAATCTTTTCACTGTCTGTATCAACGTAAATCCCATCATCAGATCGTATACACTCGTTAATTACATCAAAATCCTGATCCACCTAGAGCTGGAGCCCAGTAATCGGCGCCTGTATCGCTTCCTACATTTTGCATGCAAGAAATAGGAACCAAGCACAACCCTCTACTCCTTAAATCCTTCGTTTTGTGTTGAGAATCCTATAAACATTCATTTGCAGTTAGTACGTTGTAATTACGGGATAAAAGGAAGTTGGGTAATTGCTAATTAACGCGCTATCATGATCAGTAGAATAATTTCAATATTATTTCTTTCGCTAATCAATTAAGATACCAGTAAATGGCAGTAATATTGTCACATGCACGAAAGAATTAAGTTATATATACTGTTAGGATAGAATTTTTGCACGTCAAGTGACTTTACTTATTGTAGCACGTAAACTGCTTTATCTTTAAGGTTAAAATTTTCAATTCTTTTTGGAGGCTTATCCGGAGATATCCTTTGGATGACCTGTTAGTGTTGATATTTTTTAATATTGGCAAGGTATATAATTTAAAATCTACACAAAATTCAATATATATATATATACCTCCTTTTTCAGGCAACTACTATCCAATAAATAGATGAAATTGGATCAGTATCTATGAGACAAGAGCTAAAAAGACCAGTTCAAAACTTTAGCCCTTGTTTTTAACTAACTAGTACTTCTATGTATTAAGCCTTTTTTAAATAAATTCCTTTTTTTCCGAAATCATGCAGTTGAAGAACTTCAATTATTATTGGAGTTCACGAAGCTGGGAACTAAACTTGATTTCTCTTTAAGATCACTTTTACGTTTAATTTGATAGTGCTTGCTTTTACAAATGCAAAGTCTCTCATAGCTTGCTTTTCGTGGTGAGGGATCCAATAAAACAGGCATAATATATCAAGCTTTTTGGGCAGTAATAAACAACTATTTTCTTGAATTCAAGGAGATATTCTTCACAATTAATAAATTACTCCCTCCAGTCCACAATAAGTGATAATTTTACCTTTTTAATTTGGTCTAAAATAAGTGTTTATTTACATAACCAAGAAGGAATTAATTTTATTTTTCTAAAATTTGCCCTTATTTACATATTTTAATGCAGAGGCGGATCCAAACTTTAAAATTTATGATTTCGCATAAAGATTTCAAATTATCAATTGTATAATGGATCCCGACCGTGCAAAAATTACTGAGTTCCCAGGGATCCACAAGCTACCCTCTAGATTCGTCACTGTTTTAATATGTCAAGGTAACAATTACTTAAGATTAAATTTAGTAAATACATCTTTTATTTTTTTTAGGAGGTCATATTTTTTTAATGGACTGACTTAAAGTAATAAGATATGATTAATGAGTGACACGTGTATATATGAATGTGTGAGAGTGCGGAATCTTGGTCGTGTATGGGAAAATGTGAAAAGAGAAGGGCAGCTGATATATAAAATGGATACTCACTGATTGTTGGGAAATGTGACCCATGCTTCCTGATGCATTGCCCAAGTATGGAGAGCTTAATGCCTGCATTGGTGCACGAGAGAGCAAAAGCTGTAAAATCAAAATTACAGCAAAAATAGCAAACAGCTTCTGATAGGGAAACTACTCTACTATGGGATAATTTGCTTTCCCTCCTTTTTTCCACCTAGTTGTGTTTAATTCTCATATTAGTCACTTAAAAGATAAAATGACTCAACTCACTTAAAAGATATTATAGTGCATGACTCGTAATAATTAACACTATTAGGTCACTTAGGGGTCGTTCCGTACATGGGCGGATTTAGGGGCGGAAGGGATTCACCTAAACTTTCTTCGCCGAAATATTATACTATATACAAGGTAAAATATGTTTTTATCTCTATATATTAAATTTTGAACTCCCTTAATACAACCTAAACATATAGTTTAGTAGTCAAGGGTATTTAAAACCTTCATAAGGTCATAAGTTCAATTCCCACTAGCTAAAAAAAATATAAATTTGAACCCACTTAGTGGAAATCATGCATCCGTCACATGTTCCATACATGGGATAAAGTTTGATATTGTTTTTTATCCATGTTTGATTTGGGGTAGGACCTAATTTCGGTATAACTTTTACATTAAAATAATGGGATTAGTTCTTTCATAACTAATCCCATAGGATATCCCATCATTGTGCCAAACAACCCCTTAACGATAATTAAAGCTACCTATTTATAATAAGTAAAACACGTTACCTAAAATAAATAGCGCTAACATGGTACAACAGTTTACTCCCTCTGTTACAATGTAGAAGACATAATTTCCTTATTAATTAGTCTGTTTCAAAAAGAATAACACATTTCTATAATTGAAATAATCCAGCTTTAAATTTTATATTTTACCTGTTTTACCCGTAATGTAAAGCTTTTATAACCACACAAATATTATGGTCCCACAAAATTTTTTCACCTTAAATTTTTAAGACCACACATTTTAAAAGTCTTAAATTTCGTATCGAATTAAACTACCTCGTCTAAATTTAAACGAATAGGGTAACATACATATTCCATTTTGCTGATAACACTATTAATGTATAATAGTATAATAGTACTCCCTCCGTTTCAATTTATATGAACCTATTTCCTTTTTAGTCCGTGCCAAAAAGAATGACCTCTTTCCTTATTTGGAAACAATTTACCTTTATGCACTGATTTATAGCCACACAAAATAAAGGTGCATCATTTTACACCACAAGATCAAAAGTCTTCTCTCTTTTCTTAAACTCCGTACTCAGTCAATTGGGTTCACATAAATTGAAACGGAGGGAGTATATGTTAAATGTGCTTTTGAAAATAAGGTGGAAAAGGAAGAAAAAAAGAGACCTGAATTTGACCCTGAAGGAATCTGATGTAGCCAATAGCTTCTGACAAGACGGAGGCTGTATCAGTCTGCAAAAGAGAAACATGACATGTCTATCTCAGCAACACACACAAAGCTATACTATTATTCTTTCATTTTCTCTCTTTTTCTTTTCTTTATCACAACTTCTTTTTGTGTTCAAAACTTTAAGACAGGGCTTTATGGGTAACATTAAAGCATAGAGGAATCTTGATGTGTTTCTGCAATATGAGAATTTCATAGTATAAACTATCAACTTTAGTACACTAATAATAATAAAATTGCTTCAAATTAGTCTAGTCTTAATTCTTTGTTTATTCCTGGCCTTCATTTCAGTGTACACTATTACCAGCATGGGAAGGAGGTTAACTTATATACACTGAAAATGTAAAAAACTTTTAAATAATTAATGAATTTAACCTATTATAGTAGATAACCTATTTCTATGTTATCGACCACTTTTTATGGGCTGAAATTCAAAAATAGCTAGATTTACCGCTGGTCGTTAAAAAATAGCTAGCCAAGTTTCAAAAGTCATCGAAATTTAGTCACTTTAAATCTGAGCGATAACACTGTTCAAAATCCGGAAAAATACGCCCGCAAATTTTACGGGAGTTCCAGCATAACTATGCTAGAACTCGCGCACATTTTACGGGAGTTTAAGCATAATTATGCTGGAACTCCCACAAATTTTACGGGAGTTCCAGCAAGTATAATTATCCAGTATAATATACTGGAGTTTGGAGCAGTGGTGCTCTAGTCTCCCGCAAATTTTACAGGAGTTAGCAAAGTATACCGGTCCAGCATAATATGCTGAAGTTCGTACACAAATGCACCAGAACTCCCGTATATTATATTGGACAGGTCTTTGTTGCGACAAAATAGTGGCTATTTTTTATTGACTTGGTAAACGCTGATTATTTTTTATTGACAAGTGTGAAAACTGGTTATACCATAGTATCTTAACCTTTTTATGAGCAATTGTATGTAAATATCTTCATGGGCGTAGCTAGAAGCCCGTTGTGTGTTAAATTTTTCATTAAATATGAACAAATATTAAATTTATAACCAGTTATTAGCACTTGAAATTATTGTTCCAAAATCCAAAACCCATTAAATTGAAATCGTGACTTAATAGCGTAAGAAAATTAAAAGTTAAAAACTCTCATTACTTTACCTTTCCAAATGGAGAAACAAGTTGGTGGAGTGCTGTTATTCTATCCCCTAGCTTCTCCTTTCTTACCTGCTTTTAAAAAAAGACAACAAAATTCTGTTAAGGACTTTTAATTTGCTATTTATTTTATCAGTAAATATAATTTCTTGTTAATTGAGAGAAATTTGCCTTTAGAGAAGGTTGGGCTGAAGAGTGCTGAACCCTAGCCTTTTTATTTATCCCACCACTGCTTGTGCTGTTACACTTTAATGGAGGCATAAAATAAAGTCAATAAAGTCAAGAAAAAAGAAACATATTATCCACTAAAGTAAGTTTAAACTTAATGCTAATGATGATCAACCAAAAAAAAAAATTAAGTAAATATTAGCTAGGAGTAGTAACTAATTAACCTCTCTTTTTGTATGATTAATTCGTAATGATAATCATGAACTTATTTTGGCATTTATATATATCACTTTCTACTTTTTAAAATATTAATGATGAACTTATTGACTTTAATATATGTATATATTTCTTACCTCAGTTGAATTGTCTGGATGTTGATGCTTGAGTTGCCCCTTGTTGTTTTTATTACTGGAAAAGTTCAAAACATTATGGTTTAATAAACCTGTTGTAATACAAGAGCTAGCTGGTGATGGGATATCTTGATGTTGAGACCAAGAATTAGCAAGAAGAGGTCGACACGTGTATGCGGAGTGTTTGG
Organism: Nicotiana noctiflora; assembly: GCA_032618575.1. NCBI lineage: Eukaryota > Viridiplantae > Streptophyta > Magnoliopsida > Solanales > Solanaceae > Nicotiana > Nicotiana noctiflora. The sequence continues at coordinate 11,605 of JASVEL010003750.1, read as the reverse complement.
TAAAATCCGTTGATAATTCCAGTTTTTCTTGTAGTGATGCTTCAAATTCATTTTGGACATGATGATGATAGTCGTATAATTGGCCAAGCTCTGGCTTTACATCATCAATAATATTAGGGTTAGCCCTAAAATTAGAAGCTGATGGAATATGGACTGAATTCAAATTTTGGTCTTCTGAATTTCCTGCTTGATGAAAAGGACTAATACCAAACTTTTCTTCATCACCAGAAAATCCACTCCTGCAATTTGAATTGGGATTAATAATTAATTAACATCATAATTAATAGGAATAAATTTCACCTTAGTCATACTCTAACATGGTAATACCATATACTCAAAAATAAAAATCTTGTAATTAACAAAAGGTTGCTTTAGGGCTGATTCTTAGTGTTCAATTTTACTCATTTCTTGCTACTTGGACTATGTAAACATGTATAGTATAAAATCACACTTGAACTCGTTGTCTCTAGATCTTGTATTCGCCTCTGCTCATAGCACACGAAGAATTTAAAAAATTGATTAAATGATAATTATTTGCTCAACCATAGGGGAAAGTTTTCGGAATCACAAAAAATAAAAAATAAAAATTCAGCCTTAAAACATGATAAAGGTAAACAAGAACTGAATCAAACTACGTAAACATGACAAAGAAAAGACTGCAAGAGAAAATAAAGATAAGTATTTTACAGAAGTAGTTGGCTTAATGAGCGAGGTGGAAAATCTTGGTTTGAATTATCAGCTAAAGAAGAATTAGAAGCTCCATAAAAATGCGAAGAAGAAGAAGACGAAGAAGAAATATGCTGAGATTGCTGATGCATATTATTTCCATTCATTAGCATGCTCCACCAATTAGTAGGGTTTCCAGCCATCATTTGCTACTGCTTATGTTTATTGACTGATCCTCAACTCAACTCCAAGAATATTTTTTGTCTTTTCTCTGCGTGTTATGAACATCTATATAATCTTTCATCTTCCTCTCTGTCGGTTTTTATCTCTCTCACACAACTTTTTGATCTAGTGTACAAATCACTAGTTGTTTATTTTTCCTTTTTTGTGCAAAAGAAAAAAAACGAGGCTTTGTTGAAGGCTTTCAAGGGTGTATTTGCTTTAGTCATAAGAGGTTGAAGAAACCAATATATGATTGTCAACTGAGTAACATTTACTTAGTAGTATTTCTTACTTGTGGGGTTGAGAAGCTTTGTGATTGTATTTTGTTTTCCTCTTATTGATCCCTTCTTTTTATTTATTTTATTTATTTTTGCTTGCTTTAGCTTTATTGTAAAGTGGAGGCAGAAAAAGGCGGGTGGGTCAGGCCCAAAAACAAATGCTCGTTGAGTTTTTTTTAGACTTACATTGACTTGGAGTGGTAACTAAGGGATTGTTCTTTTATGTTACTACAGCTAGAACCGCATTCTTAGATCTTATCATGTAATACAGGAGCGTGCTCTTTTACCATAGTACTGTAAGAAGAGGTAGAGCTAAGATTTAAAGCTAATCTGATTGAAATTTTAATCTCTTTAAATTAGTGAGTTTTAAATTATTAATCAGTATATTTTTAATGGATTTCTTTATACAAATACAAGTCAAAATAGCATGGTATAATTGGTTTTTGCACTGGTCAATCAAAAAATATAGCTAGCATTTATCAAGTCAATGAAAAATAGCCACTATTTTATTGCAACAGAGACCGGTCCCGTATAATATATGCGAGTTTGGTGTATTTGTGTACGAACTCCAGCATATTATACTGGACCGGTATACTTTGCTGACTCCTCTATAATATACGGGAGACCGGAGCACCGGTGCTCAAAAATTCCAGTATATTATACTGGACATTTATACTAGCTGGAACTCCGGTATATATTATGTGGGAGTTCCAGCATAATTATACTTGAACTCCCACATATTATACGGGAGTTCCAACATAGTTATCCTGGAACTCTCGTACAATATGCGGGCATATTTTATAAATTTTGAACTGTTATGAAATAATAAAAGAACAAGAGCAATATTGCAGAGAAAAAGAGAGAGGAAATTCTTATTGAATTTTGGGATGATTTACAATGGGGTAAGACCCTCTATTTATAGGAGAAATTATGACTTAGTCACAAAGTAAAACTCTCCACAAGATAGACATTCACTCCAAGTAGAATTCTATTCTTAACACTCCCCCTTGAATGTCTACTCAATAATAATGTGTCTTGTTAAAACCTTAACTAAAATAAAACCCAATGGGAAAAAAATCTAGAGAAGGAAAAAGAGTACACATATCTAACAATACGCCTTTTGGTTGCCTCGTTAAAAACCTCGCAAGGAAAACCCAGTGGGACAAAACCTTGTAAGGGAAAAAGAGTGCAACGCGCATTAACTCCCACTGATGAGAGCATCAATTCACATCCCTGAGCCTTCATATCCCAATCTTGTACACTAGCTTCTTGAAGGTTGACGTCGGTAGAGATTTTGTGAACAAATCAGCCATATTATCACTTGAACGAATCTGTTGCACATTAATATCACCATTCTTTTGAAGATCATGTGTGAAAAATAACTTTGGTGAAATGTGCTTTGTCCTATCTCCTTTTATGAATCCTCCCTTCAATTGAGCTATGCATGTTGCATTGTCTTCATACAAAATAGTGGGTAACTTGTCATATTTCACACCACATTTATCTCGAATAAGATGTATTATAGACCTCAACCACACACACTCTCGACTTGCTTCATGAATAGCAATTATCTCAACATGATTAGATGAAGTAGCCACAATTGATTGCTTAGTCGATCGCCAAGATATGGCAGTGCCTCCACAGGTAAACACATAACCTGTTTGAGAACGAGCCTTGTGTGGGTCGGATAAATACCCAACATCAGCATAACCAACAAGATCGGGACTGCAATTATTGCCATAAAATAAACCCATATCGGTAGTCCCTTTTAGATACCGCAATATGTGTTTGATCCCATTCCAATGTCTCCTTGTGGGAATATCTTGCTAAGACATTAACTGGAAAAGTTATGTCGGGCCTTGTAGTATTGGCAAGATACATTAGTGCACCAATTGCACTAAGATATGGTACTTCAGGACCAAGAAGCTCTTCATTCTCTTCTTGAGGTCGGAATGGATCTTTGTTCACATCAAGTAATCGAACAACCATCGGAGTACTTAATGGATGTGCTCCATCCATGTAAAACCGTTTAAGTACCTTTTCTATGTAGGTAGATTGATGAACAAAAATTCCGTTTGCCAAATGTTCAATTTGCAAACCAAGACATAATTTTGTCTTTCCGAGATCTTTCATCTCGAACTCCTTCTTTAAATAATCAATTGCCTTTTGGAGTTCTATAGGAGTTCCAATAAGGTTTATGTCATCAACATATACGGCAAGTACAACAAATTCCGATGTTGTTTTCTTTATGAAAACACATGGGCAAATGGCATCATTTATATAGCCTTCCTTTAATAAATACTCACTAAGACGATTATACCACATTCGTCCTGATTGCTTTAGACCATACAAAGATCTTTCCAATTTGATTGAAAACATTTCCCGAGATTTTGAATTATTAGGCATTTTGAAGCCCTCTAGAATTTTCATGTATATCTCATTATCAAGCGAGCCGTAAAGGTAGGCGGTAACCACATCCATTAAATGCATGTCAAGTTTTTCATGGACAACAAAACTAATGAGATAACGGAATGTGATAGCATCCATAACGGGTGAATATGTCTCTTCATAATCAACACCAGGCCTTTGTGAAAATCCTTGTGCAACAAGGCGTGCCTTATATCTTTGTACCTCATTTTTCTCATTTCTCTTGCGTACAAAGACCCATTTATAGCCAACGGGCTTAACACCATTAGGTGTTTGGACTACAGGCCCAAAAACTTTACGTTTTGCAAGTGAATTCAACTCTGATTGGATTGCTTCTTGCCATTTTGGCCAATCAAGTCTTTGTCGACATTCTCCAACAGATTGAGGTTCAAGATCCTCATTTTCTTGCATAATGTTGGATGCAACATTATATGCAAAGACATAATCCACCACTATATCCAATCGATTCAAATTTGTCTCAATATCGATTGGATTTATTGATAGTTCCTTATTTTCTTGAGTCTCGGGCTCAGTGGATTCCTCATGAATCTCGGAATTTATTAAGTCGTGGATTTCTTCATGAGATTCTTTCATAGTGTCATTTTGATCATTTATTTTCCTTTTTCTAGGATTTCGATCTTTGGAACCTAATGGTCCGCCACGTTTCATGCGTGCTTTTGACTCATTAGCTATGACACTTGAAGATTGTCCAATAGGGACATCAATACGGATTGGAACATTCTTTGCAGGGATATGTGATTTTGTTATCCTTTTCATATCCGTAAATGCATCGGGCATTTGATTTGCTATTCTCTGCAAATGAATAATCTTTTGTACCTCTTTTTCACAAATAGAGGCACGTGGATCAAGATGAGATAATGATGGATTTTTCCACAAAATTTCCCGTTTGGTTTCACCAACTTCTCCCCTAATTTTGGGAAAAGTGTCTCATCGAATCGACAGTTCTACAAATCGTGTAGTAAATAGATCTCCCGTTAATGGCTCGAGGTAGCGAATAATGGAGGGCGATTCAAACCCTACATATATTCCTAACCTTCTTTGTGGACCCATTTTGGTGCGATACGGCGGTGCTACAGGCACATATACCGCGCATCCAAAAATTCTTAAATGGGATATATTAGGTTCATGACCCAAAACTAATTGCAACGGGGAATATTTATGATAATTTGTCGGTCTGAGACGAACTAGCATTGCTGCATGCAAAATGGCGTGGCCCCAAACAAAAGTGGGCATCCTCGTTTTCATGAGTAACGGTCTTGCTATCAATTGCAGACGTTTAATTAAAGACTCTGCAAGACCATTTTGAGTGTGAACATGAGCTACAGGATGTTCCACTTTTATCCCAATTGATAAGCAATAATCATTAAATGCTTGGGATGAAAACTCAACAGCATTATCAAGTCTAATAGACTTAATTGGATTATCAGGAAATTGTGCCCGTAATCGAATTATTTGTGCCATTAATTTTCCAAACGCGAGGTTGCGAGATGACAATAGGCACACATGAGACCATCTAGAGGATGCGTCTATCAAGACCATAAAATATCGGAACGACCCACTAGGTGGGTGAATAGGTCCACAAATGTCCCTTTGTATACGTTCCAAAAACGCAGGGACTCAATTCCAACCTTTGTTGGTGATGGTCTAATAATTAACTTGCCTTGATAACAAGAAGTGCAAGAAAATTCATCATTTAAAAGAATCTTTAAATTGTTTAATGGATGCCCATTTGAGTTTTCTATGATTCGTCTCATCATAATTGATCCATGGTGTCCCAATCGATCATGCCAAAGTACAAAAGTATTGGAATCGGTAACCTTTTGGTTTACAATAGAATATGCCTCAATTGCACTAATTCTTGTCCAATACAGGCCACAAGACAAAGATGGGAACTTCTCAATAGCCCTTTTCTGGCGAGAGGCATTTTTGGTAATGATGAGATATTCAAGATTATTCTCATCTATTGTCTCAATATGATATCCATTTCTGCGGATATCTTTAAAACTCAACAAGTTCCTCTTGGACTTGGAGGAGAATATTGCATTCTCTATAATAAGTATTGTTCCCTTAGGCAGAGTTATAGTAGCTCTTCCAGAGCCTTCAATTAATTACTACTACCAGAAATTGTAGTAACATCCGCCTTACACATACTTAAATGCGAGAAATATTTCTTCTCTCTTTGAGTATTGTATGTGTTGTACATGAATCAACTAAACACATATTTTCACAATTGAAATTTGATTCAAGTTTGCTTTGAGGGATATCCATATTTGCTTCCCATAGTTTGACATACAAAAGAAATATACGAATAAACATTAATATTTTCAGAGAAATAAACTAGGCTTAAAGATAATTTGCTTGAACAGAAATATTAAAAGTGCAGCATAATTTTTTTTTTTTTTTGAACTACAATCGGACTATGTACTAATTTTATGTGTTAATAATAATATAGTACTAGCCTTTAATTATACTCCTTTTGGGTGGAGAACAAAAACAATTAAATTTGATACTACTGGTAAATAATGAAAACTTTGTTCTCTGATGACCAAACAGTTATTTTAACGAAATAGACATATTTAAGCGAAACCCTTTAAAATGAAAAGTTCCAATACTGGCCTAATTCAACTCATCAAAAGTTTGATAGTAACTAAATAGAAACTGAATATAATTTGTCCTACGCTAAGTTAATTACCAAATAAATACTATTTCTTCCTTCAGTAGAATGTCAAGGCCTAATTATAATAACTTACAAACTTTCAATGGTTTAAGCTCCAGTATGATTTCTACTATTGTCAGGTCAAATACATCACGACTGCGAATAGAGTCACGGCCTTTTTCACGCTTAGCATAATGGGAATATACCTCATCCGCTTCAGACAATGGTGTAGACCCAGTGGGTCGATTTTCGTAATTTCTCATGAGCAAGTCATTGTTTCGCTCAGCCACAAGAAGAAGAGAAATCAGCTCAGAGTACTTCTTGAAACCTTTCTCTCTGTACTAATATTATTTCATGAAACGATGTAAACGTTTTCTCAAGCATATCATAATCACCGATAGTATCTCCACAGAGTTTCAATTTAGAAGTAATTCTGAACATCGCAGAATTATATTCAGAAACAGATTTAAAGTCTTGGAGCCTCAGATGAGCCCAATCATATCGTGCTTGTGGAAGGGTGACCAACTTTAAGTTGTCATATCTTTCCTTTAAGCCATTCCACAAAATAAGTGGATCTTTGATTGTGAGATATTCAATTTTCAACCCTTCATCAAGGTGATGGCGCAAGAAAATCAAGGCCTTAGCACAGTCTTGGGTGGATGCTTTATTTCTGTCTTTAATGGCGTCTCCAAGACCCATTGCATCTAAGTGGATTTCAGCATCCAACACCCATGTCATATAGTTCTTGCCCGAAATTTCAAGGGCAACGAACTTTCTTTTCATAATGTTAGTCATAATTAAAAAGAGGAGAAAAATTACCTTAATCTTCTAAAGGAGCTTCTTGAGACGGTAGAGTCTCGTGCTGATAACGTGTTATGAAATAATAAAAGAACAAGAGCAATATTGCAGAGAAAAAGAGAGAGGAAATTCTTATTGAATTTTGGGATGATTTACAATGGGGTAAGACCCCTCTATTTATAGGAGAAATTATGACTTAGTCACAAAGTAAAACTCTCCACAAGATAGACATTCACTCCAAGTAGAATTCTATTCTTAACATGAACAATATTTTCGCTCAGATTTATCTTTTCATAAAAAGTAGCTAAATTTTGATTACTTTTGAAATTCGACTAGTTTTAAATGACCAGTTATAAATCTGGCTATTTTTAAATTTCTCCCCAAATATAAGGATTGAACCAAAATTATTGAGTTCGCCAAACCCATAAGAGGCATGTTAGCTCCGCCCCTGAGTATAAACTTTTGGGAATGATACTCTATTAATTAATGAGTATCAAAAGCTGAGCTAGAATTTAAAGTTTATGAGTTCAAAATTTTAGTTTGTTTAAATTACTAAGTTCAAAATTAATAATTTGTACGAACGTATTTAAAAATTTTAAAGTCAAATATAAACTTTGGATTAAAGCTTATGAGTTCGGCCGAATTCACAGCTTGTGTTCTAGTAATTAGCTCCGTCCCTGATGGGTATAGCTTTTTCTGCAGCCGTGTAAAAGAATTTTTAGTTGCACTATAAAGTTATACAATAGTACATATACCTACAATAATGAAAAATAAAAAAGACAATGTTATACTATACATAGGTTTAGCAGGAGGTAAAGCCTTTAACAAACAGGAATTTCATAAACAACTGAAGTTCTTGCCTGGCACCCTCGCGAGAGCGATTTTTATGTACGTCTTTCCTTTGTCTCTTAAGAGTCTGATTTCTCAAAAATCAATAGCAGTCTCCCTTCTGGCGGGCGATCGTTAATCCGATGTAATCCCACAAGTAGGATCTTGTCTTTGGAATCGCTAATTTTAAAGTTTCTGAAATACAAGATCACTTTTTTTAACCGGCCTAATTAAAAGAGCATTGTCATTAAAAACGAGAAAGAAGACAATAAAATGAAAGAGTTTCTTGAAAAAGTTTCTCATGAGACGCATTTAGTAAATCCTCTTTAAGCTAAAGTATATATATATATATATATCTTTAAGCTAAAGTATATATATATATATATATATAGAAATCTATTAACCGAAATTAGCTTGCAATAGGACGTTTTCGACATGTAACGAGTCAACCAAAATACAAAGAAGGATGCTCAACGAGTACGTTTCAAATTTTGGAACAGAAAACCTAATTCATTCTCCTACAAGCCAGAGGAGAAAGAGGAAAAGCAAGTGAGGGTAAAAATCTATTTGGAGCAGTTGTTTACACGATATCATATTAATTTACCATGACTCACTCAAATTGAGTAAATAATTATTCCATCTGTCTCATATTATGTGTCGTGTTTTTTTTACACACATCTTAAGAAATAAGTATTAATTAGGAAAAGGATTGGATTATTCTATTATTTTTTATGTCTTAAGATGTAATCTCTCTTTATTAAATATTTTATCTAGTTATGTGTTATCTCCATCTTCAAGAACAATTATTACTAAGGTTAAAAAAGGAAAATAATAATCAGTTTTGTCTTGAACTTCTAAAATGACAAATAATTTGAGACGGAAGGAGTACAATTTACTACTCCCTCCGGTCCACAACAAATGACCAATTTGTTTTTGGCACGCCCATTAAAAAAATACTAAATTCTATACAAAAATACCTTTATGACTAAACTAACCTTAATTAATTAAATATTTAATGTGAGGAATAAGAAAAGTTTTAGAGATATGTACATACGGGTAATGGTGTAAAAACAAATGGATCTTTGTCTTGATTATGTATGTGGACACTTATTTTAGACCAAAATAAAAAATGTAAATTAGTCACTTATTGTGAACCGGAGGGAGTAATAAGAGTGCATGTTAAAACATTTGGCATATATTAATTTGGATTAAAGTAAGAGATACTTTCAAAAACCATTATGTTTTAGTGGTTATTAGCTAGTTGTAGCTAACATTTGCTATATTACTTCTTATAGCTATGTTTTGAGGGTCTTTAGAGTATTTGATGTATTTAAGCTACTCTATTCATGAATACAGTAGCATTTCTAGGTGTGAAACACGAGATTACAATTAGACAAATTTTTTGTATTCGACTGTATTCACGGCGTGAAACATGGAATTATAGCTGGATAGATTATTGTATTCGATTGTATTTACGGTGTGAAACAAGGGATTACAACTAGACATTGTTGTATTCGACTGTATTCACAATATGTATTTCTGAATACAGTAACGTAAATAGCGCAATTCATGATCTATTAAGCAGTTTTTAAACGGAAAGTGAATTCAATTAACATAATAGACTCCTAATATAACTCAACAAACTCAATTATAACACAAAAACTTCTATTTTTCGTTAAAAAAAATTTTCAACCGAAAAATACCCCAAAAACATAATAATTTTCAAAGAAAATATGCTGAACAATTTTTCCAGCCAATAAATACGACAAAAATAGAGCAATTTAAATACATAAATTATATTAATTAAAAAAATATATGAATATAAAAACAAGAAAGTTAATACAATGAAATACATGGAATACAACGAGATACATTGAAATACAATGAAAAAAAAAGACAATAAAACATGGAAATACAACGAGATACGTTGAAGAACACTGGAATATATTAACAGAAAATTCAAGTTGCTTAACTCCAAACTCCATCGTCTTTGTTCAAGAACAACCCTAATGTCGTCTGGTCGAGAGGGCCGCGATTCTGACTCGAAAAGCCATTGTACCTGTTTCCATAATACCCTCACGTGTGCTTCAAAAAACCTATTCTTTACAATTGAATTTGAATTGATTGGGACGGAAAACCCCAGATTGGGCAGAACCCTAAAACGATGAAGAGAAGAGGAAGACGAAGATTTATATAGAGTTTTGTTTCTAAATTCCAGATTGGTAATATAATCTGAAGAGAAGGGGAAGACGCAGAACCCTAGAACCCTCACTTTTCGATCCGAGAAGCAAACAATTTTCGGGCATTACAATGATTTCCTCAAATTTTCTCTCTCATTCTCGTTTCGATTTGTATTATGGCGAATTGTGGTTGTATTCACGGAGAAAGATTGGAGTTGAGAGAGAAAGAATGGAGAAAAATCTAAAAGAATGAGAGAGAAAAATAATACAATGTGTATTCTATGGCTTAAGAGTAGTAGGTGACCATAAATAGATATTTGGCTATAAAAAATTAAAAGATAGCTACGGAATATAATTTTTAAAATAGTATTTATTTAAATTAAATAAGGTATCCTTTACTGTAGGAGGTAAAAATTCCTTAGAGTAAACACCGGTGGAATAAAATTTCACAAGCAAATGCGAAGTAAAAATTGCATCGGACACCCTATTTGATCTCCCCCATTTAACTTATACCCTAATTTTTTCAACTTCAGGCCCCTCATTCTTCCTGCTACTAGTGTGCTCCTTTCGTCCTCCTTTCTTTTCTGAAGACACAGACAAAAAAGGAGAAACTAAAAACAGGTCCAAGATGGAATCAAAACTACAAGAATTTCAATTAGTGATCAACATGAACAAGGCAACTTGGTACTCCATAATTCTAGCACTGCTACTAAATATTATTGTTGTATTATACTTGAATTGGATTCCTGAGAAAACAAAGCAACTACGAAGAGATGAAGCTGAAAATGAGCTACTTCCATGGTTTTCCAGAAGCAGAAGCACCGTTACCTTAACGATCAAATATCTGAATTTTTGCATCACTAAAATGTTGCACAAAACTTCAGTTTATTTAGTGGTGACGTTTTTACAAATGAACTAAATAATTTCAGCATCTTCTGCTAAAGTTTTTGATAAAGCTTTATGATAAAACTAATGAATCCAGAACAAAAAACTTCAGCTTATTTAGTGCTGAAGTTTTTACAAATGAACTAAATAACTTCAACATCTTCTGCTGAAGTTTTGAGAAAGCTTTATGACAAAATTAATGAATCCAGGACAAAACTTCAGCTTATTTAGTGCTGAAGTTTTTACAAATGAACTAAATAACTTCAGCATCTTCTACTGAATTTTTTACGAATGAACTAAATTACTTCAGCAGAAGCTGAAGTTTTTGAAAAAGCTTAATGACAAAAGTATGAATCCAAGACAAAACTTCTATTTAGTGCTGAACTTTTTACAAATGAATTAAATAACTTTATCGTCTTGCTGAAGTTTTTAAAATAGCTTTACGACAAAATTATTGAATTTAGGACAAAACTTCGGCTAAAACATGTTAAACTTCAGCAAATAAAAAATAAAATTTCAATTAATAGAATGCTCAAATTCAGCAATTACAAACAATTCAGGCCCGTCTACTAGAATGCTAAAATTTGCATAATTGTCTTTACTATTTCAGGCCCGTATGCCTTAAATTTACGCAAAAGGTGAGT
>JASVEL010003749.1:0-52589 GCA_032618575.1 Nicotiana noctiflora | reverse complement strand
CAATGAACTCCTAAATGAATCAAGAATACGCCTTACAGTGTTAAATGCACATTTATATGCAACACTTGAAATAGAAATAGATAACACATCCCAAGCCATCTCGGCAAGAATGAAAAATCTAAGTAAGTTTACTTTCCACCAAAGCAATATATTACCGTCTGCTATTTCATTTTCAACTTCTTCTGAAATATATTTTTCAATTCTGGGCGAAGTTTGTCTATTTAAGTTCCTAATTGATCTTAATATTAGTATTTGTAGAACTACTCTCTTGTGTGATGTGAGGGCATGAGATTCATAAAGGAAAGGGACTTCTGTATAGAGTAATTTAAGTAAGTACGAATATCGCACGACATGTGAGATTCAACTTTTAAGGCAAAGATTGTACACTACTAGGCATAACTTTGGTGATTTGTTCTTGGAGTGATACGTTAGGGGAAAAGCTTAGTGAAGGAACCTTTATAGAGTATGGTGGATTGCTCAACGACTAGCAATAATTTAAGTGTGGGGTATTGATAATAGGCTAGATTCATGTAATTTGGAGACTGTTTATGCCCCAGCTTGACTATGTTTCACAGTAATAGGATAGTTAAATGCTGATAAATTGACTTTAATTTTGAGTTTCATGTTTTGCAGGAGCGAGTTGCGCGTATGAGGACTTAGAATTGTATTTGGAGCTAAATTGAAGTAAGGGAAGCCCCTCGGAGCTGAGTATGTTCAAAGAAGAGAGAAAGAAGGCTGAAATGATGACCCAAGCTAGCGCGACCGCTCTAGCCCAGGAGTTCGAGGCAGAATAGTATGCCATATGCGCGGTCAGTAGCACGACCGCGCTAGTCCAGTTCAAAAAAATACAAGTTAGGAGTAAACTTTGAAGTTCGGGGGTAATTTCACTTAACCTATAAGAGGTCCAACTTTCCCAAAGGGATATTATCAAGGTTTTTACAGCTTAGTTAAAGCAAAGGAGAGACAAGAGGCAAGTAGGGTAATTCAACATCGAGTTCTTCCTTTCTTCCTTTTGTATTTTACCATTTTCGATGAATTTGGCTATTGTTATGATGCACACTAGTATGAGTAGCTAAATATTTAGTCTAAGGTTTTGATGTAACCTAATAAAAGATGAACGTTTTGTTATGTTAATATAATTTGCCCGGTTTAATCTCTATTTGTTCAAGTACATTCTTGTTGTAGTTAATTGATAAGATCCTCAATTAGTTGTGCCTATTTTGGTATGTATTACTCAGGAGAGAGTGCATATTTAGGTAATTATTGAACAACACTACTCCAAAAGTATATGAGGGATCAATAACCAAGGGTTTAAAGGCGGGATTTGGGATAACAGAGCCTTGGTTGTGATCTAAAGTGAGTTGTATTAAAAGCTAGCTAGCGTAACTCGGGAGATTGCGTCTAGTAAATTATCGTGATTACTCGGAGAAATTTACCGTAATAAGAGTGCTCGTGATCGATAAAGATGATTAGAAAAATCTATGTGAAATATAATTGGAGGAGATTTCATTAATAGGAAAAATCACAACCTTAGATGTTTCTCTTAATTGTTTACAACTTAATCATGGTTATTGTTTAGTTACTTAATTGCAGTCAGTCATAGTTAGTAAAAACATCCTCATTGTTATTCAAAACATTTGGGAAGTTGTTACGTAGAATTATTGAGACTAACAAGAGTAATTGATATGTTAATTCCTTGTGGGTTCGACTCTCGGCAAAATACTCAAATTATATTTGCAACGTCCGCTTGTCCTTTTTATTGGGTATAGTTGGGCGTGATCAATCGGACCAAGTGACGGCTGTATATTTGATCAAATTTTTCTTTAGCTATATGGAACTCCGTTATTTGAGACCTTGAGTGAAGGCTTGAACAACCCAATCGTCGGTGATCAATGGCAAATATATTCATTCCATTTGAAATCGTTATACGAATTCCGTGAGCATCTCGTTGTCTTTTTGCCTTACCTTGAATATGTCTTTTTTCCTTACCTTGAATATGTCCGACTTTCTAGTTGCAACCTTAATGGCTCCAGCGTGCACCATTATAAAAGAGTCTGCAAGCATAGTAAATGAATCAATATAATTAGAAAGTAATTTATGGTACCATATCATGGCACTCTTTGATAGGGTTTCTCTGAATTTCTTCAGAAGCAAAGATTTAATTTCGTCATCTTCCAAGTCATTTCCTTTAATGGCACACGTATATGAGGTGATGTGTTCGTTTGGATCTATCGTCTAGTTATACTTTGGAATCTCGGGCATACGAAACTTCTTTGATATTGGTTTCGGAGTTGCACTCGTGGAGAAAGTTTGTTGGACAACTTTTTGGAATCAAGTCCTTTCAATACTGGTGGTTCCGCGGGATTTGGTCGACCTTGGAGTTATAAGTTTCCACCTTCTTATTATTTTCTTCGATCTTCTTTTCCTATGTCTTGATTTGCTTCGTAAGTTCCTCGAGCTTCTTTAGGATAGCAGGATTAGTCTCTTATTCTCCTTTATTCAATCTCTTTGGCACCAATTCAGCTTTATGAATAACTTCTTGTAACGGCTCGAGCTTGATCCTGCTTGGTGTTTGATTCTGATTTTGGAGTTGTGCTATTACAGCTTGCTGAGTTTGCAACATCTCGAATATCATACGAAGGCTAATCCTCTTTGTTCTCCGCCCTGTGTGTTCTGATCGCCTGTTTGAGCATCTCTGCGGACGCTAGTCTCAGGGTCGATGCCCAAATTCCTATTAATGGCAATATGGGAGCATTCATCGATTGGTCTACGGCCAAAGCTCCATAGGGGTTAACTGGAGGTGCTTTATTTCCTGGGGCGGCTATGTTCATTCTCGCCATGAAGATCAAGGTCGTTGTCTCCGTGTGTGGGTGCTACTTGGAAGTTTGACATGTTAATCCTTAAATCAAAGACACTTTAAAAAGCAAGCGTAAAATAATGTGTATTACAAAAATTATACCAGGCAATCACTATTATCCTTAGCCCCACGTTGGGCGCCAAACTGTTTAACCTTAAAATCAGATAATAATTAAACTTATAAGTGGTTTTAAGGATAAGTAATTTCACCTAGCACCAGTTGATAAATATGATGATTAATAGTAGGAATAAACAACAAAGTAAAGCAAATCGGTATTGAAATACAATTTAGCCCTCGATCTAGGTCGCCCTCGAACTTAGTAAATGAGGGTAGAGTTATGAAATAAACTAATGAACAAGAGAGTATAAGAGAAAAATAGTATTATATTGCTTTGAAATGTGTTAATGTCCGATCATTACAAATAGTTAAGACCCTCTTAATATAGTAGATGAATTCTATTCACGGTACAATTCTAATTACAGAAGGAAATTCCACGATTAGCTAAACAACTGCCCTTGATTTGATATGTCTCGAGATTTCCACCATGATCTTCGATCAGTCACGGATATATTGCCTTTATGTTATTATGCTATCTCAGTCTTGTTCGATGTCTATCCTGTTCGCCCTCGAACATTACTGTTTTCGATCTCGACATGTACCTCGAATCCCGAACTCGGTACTTTATCCTCATGTTTCGGTCTAATATGCTATGAGGCCGATCCTCGATCCTTCCTCCCAGTCTCGGTTAAACAGTAAAATTGGGTAGGCTCGGTTTTAACCGTATACAACCTTTTTGAAGAAATGTCATATCTTAAATATACGTAATTATTTATTTTAATATTCTTATTTGTTTCTCAAAATATTTCTTATAGGCATATTATGCCATATTTAAAATCACAAGATTTGATTTTTTGAATAAGTTATTCATACTTTTAGTTTAAAATTACAAGATTTAAAAAATTTGTGTACATTCTTAAGTTCCGTGTCCAATCAAATTAGACAAATAAAATGACAGAAAACGAGTAGTTTAGTACTATAATCCACATCTTCTTTGATTTTCTATCTACTTGTACTAAAGACCACGACTTCACTAAAGCATGCTAAGTACTGGTATATTTTGGTTTTTGGAACTGATTTTCGAAAACAATTGAGGATTAAACTTGTGTTTTTTGGTTTTGGAACTGATTTTTGAATTTGAATTAAACCAAATTTGTTTAGTTAGTTTTAAGGCTTAAGCTTCCTAGCACGTCAAAAACTTTAGTTTGGAGTTCCAACTTCCAAACCCTTTGGAATTGGTTACCTTTTTTACTTTTTGGGGTCAAAAGCTAAAAGCAAGAACTATAAGTAGATGATTCCAACAGACTGCCTTTATCTTTATTTAATGTCACTATAAGTATTAGTGGATTACGTTACTAGAAAAGTTTTTCTTTTTCTTTTTCGAATCTACATCAAATGGTATTACACATTTGAATTTGTGCAAAATACACAACTATAAGCTTGAATCTTATATTGGAAGATCCAATGATCCATAGTTATTTTTAATTTGTTAAATGTTTAAAAGCTACTATTTAATTGCCATCCAAAATCCTTCATAGTGGTAAAATTATATTTTTATTCTATGTCACGTGTGAGTTTACTAAGTATGATGCAGTGTAAAAAAGACCATTACTAGGTAGTATGCATGCATACGTGTCTAATTTAAGGCAGTAACGCACAGTACAGAAAATAAGCTAGTAAGAGATGATCCAAGAGTACGCAAAAATAAATCGTCGACAGCAGGATTCGAACCTGCGCAGGCAAAGCCCAACAGATTTCGAGTCTGTCTCCTTAACCACTCGGACATATCGACGGTTTGCGTTCTACTCGTCAGGTAATGTATAATAATTGCAATTGTTAATATATATGACGAGAAATGGCAAATCAGCCTTAAATCTTCAGTTTTCTATGAAATGATATTGTTACTACATAATTTTTCAGTTTTTCCTGAAGGCTGTCCCAATCAAAACAACAGAAAGAGAAGCTGAGAGGGACATTCTTGTTCATAATAGTTGTTCGGCTTGCACCTTCAACGTGTATATGTAGCTTCTATAACCATGAAGTTGGTCTCCTGGAAACAGCCTCTCTGTCCCTCGGAGTAGGGGTAAGGTCTGCGTATATATTATCCTCCTCAGACCCACCTGTGGGATTATATTGGGAAGTTGTTGTTGTTATTATTGTATAACCATGAAGTTGACAACCTCCATGCGTTGATCCTCCATATCCTTACCAGATACTCCCCAAATGAAAATGATAAATGTGCTTACTTCTGTTATCCTGCTTAAGCTTGAATTGGTTATGGTGATAGGTGTCTTGTATATTATATATGGATTGAGTTTCTATAATTCCTTCAATCTCAACCGTCTAAATACCCCCTCCCCCAAATTTCATTGAATCCGATTTTGACCATTATTTTCATTCTTCATCAATCAAACTCCCCAACAAATTGTTCTAATCTTAACCACTAAAATAGGAATTACAGACCCATTTGAACTGCATCCGTTGTGCACTCATGCTTGCCACTGGTTATGGTTAACAAGGTTGGTAGTGGGAGCGTTTTCGGCACTGTTAAGTAGATGTACAAATAAGGATACAAGTCAAGGAAACCAGCAGTGTTTATGATGAAGATTAATAGAAGTGATTAGGCAAAATAAAAATACAAGAGACCTATTACTTGATACATCTTTTTTGATAATTCTTTCTTGCCATATTAAGAGTAATAGGGACAAGGGAAGAGCCTTCGAACATCAGCCATTTTAGCATATATCCCGTGCTGCATACAGAGGATCCATTTTGAAGCCATTTGACTTCTATGACTTCACGTATCTACTGTAGTACTTATAACGACCAGAGCATAAGCAAATGTCATACTGTGAACGTGACAGACACTTGGCTCTCAAGATAGACATCCTAAAGAACAGAAGAAAATAAAGAGAAAAGGAGAGATACATGCAACGAACAAAACTACAACCTACATCCAGTGGCAACAAAAATCTCATTTTTAACCAAATCTAGAACCGATTAAGGTTCTCGTGAAACCTGAAGATAGACCATTTGAGTGTAACCATTGAATACAGAAATCTCAAGTCTAGATAAGCCAAGCCTCTGAAACAAGCCATATCTGCCATCTTCAACAATAGGACTTTGTGCACGAGCTGGATCGTATCTTGTCTGATGAGTAAGTGAAGGACCAGCCACAGGAGGGAGCTCCCAGTAAACATCTAACACTGATTCTACAAACCTGCTGTTTTGAAAATGCTCTGCATAAGCAATAGCTTTATTGCTGTGGTTAAAATCATCGCGCATCTGTCCTCTCACACCCCACCAAGCTTCACCAGGACCACATAGTTCTTCAATATCAACAGCCTTCTCCCAAAATTTCTTCCTTCTTGATCTTATCCTAGCTTCATCACTGTCCTTAAAGCAGCTATGGCCCCCACCTGGTAATCAAATAGAACAACAAATTATGCATATATATACTTCGAGTAGCACTACAACTTCCAATAACCACAAAGAGTCTTGATAAATCAAAAAGGAGGGAAATTTACAATTTCACAGCATATGAAGAAACATTAAGTTCATCCATCACAGTAGAAAGTGACATTATCCAATTCTCTGCTTGTATTTGGCGGTGCATGTGGAAGGAAATGAATAGAGATGTTTCGAAGGAAACAACAGCTCTATACTGAAGATCTAATCAGAATGTACACTTCTGATTTCTTTTTGGAGTAGGTTAGAGTGGATGGATGATGCCGAACCCCTAATGCAGTTCATAGAATCTTTTGTAAAGTCTAGTTTTTTGCTGGGGTATCGATCTTTTATTTTTCTCCTTTTGAATGTAATTGCAGCTCTTTCTTAGTGCTAGTTTTGAAATACTTAGCCATTTCAAAAAAAAGAAACAAAAATAAAAAGACTTCCAGAGAAATTCAAATTAAACAGCAATATTCAAATGCACAAGAACTTAAATATCCAATTAGGTCTGAACATATGTAAAAGATAAAAAGAAGCTGAAATGAAACACACCTCTTATGTAAAATTGATCACACATCTGCCTAAAAGAATAGTGGTCTCCCGTGCCAGTATCATAGTTGTCCTCAAACACAAGATGCCTGAACCCTGCTTTTAGTGCTTGCTTTAGTCTGTCAATCAAAGTTTAAAATGGAAAGTCAAGAATTTTGCAAAACAAGTGGCCATTGGTATCAAATGGGACAGAACAGTTACTAATGCATTGCAATTAGACAGAACAAATGCCCAAAGAATTCCTTCATCAATGAAAACACTGCAAAGAGTGTCCAGTCTAAAAAGCCAGAATACCTTTTCAGTTCATTTTGATGGTCATCGAAAAAGACAAGAACCTTGCTAAGATCCTTGATTGCATGTTTCTTCATAACTTTCGCCCAATCAACATTTCCAAAATCAACAAAGTCTTTTCCAGCAAAGTATGTGCAATTTCCATCAACATAAGCAGGTCCTTTCTTCAGATATTTCTCTGGATGACGCGGTGTAAGTGATATAATTGGCGTATCTGGCATTGCTTGTCTCAGAACCCAAGTTGAGTGTCCCTTGAAAGCACCACTCTCAATCATCAGCTCCGGTTTCAACCATCGAGCCATAAACCAAAGCCCAAAGCTGTGGTCAAAACCCATCCCATACATGTTATTCTTGATAGGTCGTGTCTCGTATATCGGTACAAACTCCTCCAGAGCTTTGAGTAAATCTTTAATGGTCCATTCAACAGACTTTCCATGTTTCGATCTGCCTTTTGACAAGGATTAAAATTATAAGCTGCATTGGATCATTCTATTATCATCTTTCAGAGCTCAAATCCAAAAAGGTTCAGATAGCTACACCTTTTTTTTGTGTGTGTGTGTTGGGGGGGGGGGGGTTAACTGAAAGAAGCTTAAAATCGAGAAATTAAATGGACAGTAATTTTCTTTTTTAGACAAGAAGCTACAACTGATTGTTATTCATCAATTATTTCATTTACTCTGGTTTCTCCTCATAGATTGAGAATGCATGGCAGAAAGACCTAACATTCCAGTGGTGATCCACTTTTTTCATACATGCATATATAGATATATATATTTCCATATGTGTGTATGTCTGTATAATGCATGTATGCATGAACATACGTATCTGATAATTACTTCATTTAGTGACACTAGGTCTAAGCTACAGCTTAAGACTCAGCTCAGAAAAAGAAAGTAGAAAAGAAGTGCAATGATTATAAACAAATTTTAATTGGGATAAATTGCAAAGCAGCTATGAACTGGTAACTGCGCAGTCTGCATTTATATACTAAATCTATAATCTCATTTGCACGTGTGAGTAGCATTCTCAAACACAGTCCCATAATAGCATTAAACAACAAAAAAGGACTGGTAACAATAAGTTTCCCAAGTTGAGGGTACTAAATCTTAATTAGACAACTAGAAATTCAGTACTAAAAGTTCCCATTAGGCCATCACACCAATCCCTTCCATTAACATCACACCATATAGCAACTCCCAGTCATACTTATCTCACTTTATTGGTTGAGACGCTGAGTAAATCATAAACCACGAAAAGACAAAATTCTGATCCAGTAACTCGCACCTTAACAATTCTCCATTCAACCCAATCAATTTCACCTTAATCCCAAACTAGCTGGAGTGGCTATGAGTTCCTTATATTCCAACAAAAATCCAATAAATTTGGTAAACTAGACCTTCCGCTTTCTTTTAATTAAAGACAATTGGACCACAAGCAAAAATGAAATGCAGCTCCAATCATGCTAAGGAAAACAGATAAACACGTCATATAATCTGTTTAATCAGGAGATTCAATTTAAATATCTAATCAGCCATCGCATACAGATCTGGACAATCCTGGATCGCAAACAACAACAACACAAAAAGAAAATTCTCAATATTTACCTACAATAAATGGAGTAGAAGAAATCCGAACAAAAATTCATATACTCAGTGAGTAGAAGAAATAATCGAAACGAAGAAAAATGAACTTACACCAGGGAACACCGAGAGATCCGAAGTCAGTTTCAAGGGCTTGGAAGCCAAAAAATCGCAACCGAGAAATGTGATCGGAAGAGGAAGCGGAGATACAAACAAGGTCACGCGAGTGGTAAGCGAAAGAAGTGAGGACCACCAGCACGAGTCCTATAAGGAGGAATGGCCAGATGTGACCGGTTCGAGTCATGTAATTGGTGAATCTTATCGCCGGAGACAAGTGCTTCCGTGTTTTCGATTCGTCTCCCTCTTCGTCTCCATCACCGTCGTCGGTAACCGGCGATGCCCTGCGTAAAGAGAGCACTCTTTCTAGCATCTTCTTCGTTGTGCTTTTCCACTCCTACTCGGCTCACTCTCTCAGACTCCCACACTGAATGGGTGAAATATCATTTATTTGTTGGACACGAAACTCCCGATGGAAAGAGGGGATAGTTTTATTTTTATTTTTACTTTGAACGAAACAAAAGAGGAAAGAGGCCCTAAAGTGAGAATTACAGTATAAAGTAAATTACACTTTGACCACCCAATTCTTTCTGTGATCAGAGAATGCCCCCCAAACTATTTGCAATATTTTCACTTCTAAAATCTATCTGGATGATGTACCCGTGCAATGCACGGGCCCAATTTTTATTTTTTTATTTTTTATTTTTTTAAAATTATTTTAATATTTTTTGGTCTATTGTTAATTACATACTTTCTATACCTTTAGGGATGAAAGAAAATATGCTTTTGTGTAATAACGTATAGAACCACGATTACATGTATTGTTATTTATCTTTTACATTATATGCATTTTAATTTTCTAAAATCGTATTACTATATCAATTACTTTGAAATACTTGTCGAGTTTGATGCTTTATTATACATCAATTAGATAATCATTCAAGTAGAATTCAAATTATCTCTACATAGGGCCTTTTTTATTTTAAAAAGATTACATTGTTAAGCCTTAAATTAGTTATTATTAAATAGTAATTAAAAAGCCTTGTTGAAAAATAAGTCGTCTTGTATTTTTCTTATTTTTTAAATGGAATGATATATAGTTTTATTCTTTTAGTATTCTTTGTGTGTGAATGTATTTTTTTCCTTTTTGCACTAATCAAAATTTAAATAATAAAAATTATTAATATTATTTCCAAATAGTTGATCAAAATGTATTTTTTGTTCTTTGAAATAATAATCATGATTTTTAATTATTAAGATTTTAACAAAAAAAATTGTATTTTTTTCTAGTTGAATGACATAACATTATAAATAAATTAATACCTCGATCACTCTAAATACTAATCAAATTGACCACTAATAAAAATATAGCAGTTTTTTTCTAATTTCATTTGATATGATTGAGATACTATTTATAATGCAATTTTCATCACAATAATAGTATTTGTTGATACTATTTTAAAAATAATTAATTGTATGTTTGAGTATTTTAAAGTTTATATAATATTGAATTCTTATTGAATAGAGTAGGTACTCAACTAATTTCGGTCATAAGGGGAGAAGTATAATCCTGTATGACGATACTTCTCATAATTTCTAATATATAATGATTTTTAAAAGAAAAAATCTCGCAAATTAATTGTCTTAGTTTTTACTTTAGATATTCTCAACTTATTTTTTTAGAGAGGGGATACTTATTATACAATTTGAACGAATTTTTTATATTCTATAATAAAAATGGGACTTGAAATTATATTTTATTCTTCAATGATTTTTTCTGAATTTTATAAAGTATTCCAATTGAAATTGCCATTTAACGAGAACTTCGTATAAAATGATATCAATTGATAATGATATAATAACATTTGAATGTAAATCTACATACATTATCACTAATTCTTTTTTTATGAAATCTTTTTTACCCGGAATAGTTAATAAATAATATAATATTTCTTAAGGAGATAATAGAGTTGTCATATACAAATGTATGTGACCTTAGATTTTTAATTAGGCGAACATTCGAATAATTAAAAATAACAATTCTAGTTAAAAGAACTTATTGAAAAAATAATAATAACAATTAAGTAATGCATTTAATGAAGATAGTGAAGGTTAAATAGAAAGTGGGGTCTACCTGAAGAATTTAATAGCTTATGGACACGTTAGTTTTGGTTTTACATATTATTAAGAACTCACAACCAAACTTTTAAGCCTAGCATGCAAACAAATAATATACTAATATATTTAAAATGACCATTATACCCTTGGTCAACCTCCTCTTCTCTTTTCTATATAATAGAAAAGAAAAGTCTTACTGCCCATATGGAAAAAGAAATGGTCATACTTTCGATCAAATCTTTACGCGTTGGTTTTAGTACAGTTTAAAATTTATAATATGAAAGTACATTATATCTTGTGAGATATAAATTGACAAGAAAATGGTTATTATTTTAGTGTAACTTATAAAATCATTAATGTCATGATTTACCATAATTTACCCATTAAATATTATATTTTGTAACCACTAATCTATGTTGTACTATTTTATTATCCCATTATCTTATTATTTATTTCATGACACTACAACATTTTAGGCCTACAACCACCCCAGAGAAGTATGGCCTAAAATGCCAAAAAGTGTAGCATTTGGGCAAAGGCAACACTTCATGTCTTTAGGCTACGCTTTTTCGGGGGTGGCCTAAAGTACCGTAACCTTTGATTATTGGCCACGCTTTCTAGGCGTTGCCTTAGAAGCCACGCTTTAAAAGTGTGGCCAATACGGTACAAAGGTCACACTTATTTTTCTTATATAGCCACACTTATTTAACATAAGGCTACACTTCTAAAGCGTGATTATTGTCACGTTATAGGCTACGCTTACCAAGTGTGGCTTCTAGAGAAACATTTATAATTAGCAAACCAGATTGATATCCCTATGGCTACACTTTTTAAGCGTGGCCATTTTGTCTACTGTACAAAATTATTTTACAAAATTGTTTTACTAGCCACAATTTTGTGGTAAAAAACTATATTTATTTCCATCAAGTTTTCTCTCTCTCTCTCTCTCTCTCTCTCTCTCTCTCTCTCTCTCACACACACACACACACACACACACACACACACACACACATATATATATATATATATATATATATATGAAGCATTAATTTAAATGATAAATAATAGAATAAAAATAATTCAAATGCATATACTTGAAATAAATTTCAACAAAAGAAACACATTGTGTACTATCTATAGTATTAAAGCAATGTTACTTCAAGAAGTTCACTAGCAAAGACCTCTACAAAACCAAATGTACAAATTTAGTGTCAACAAAAATAAACATCTTGTTCCAAAGGTCTTCACCATTCACTTTAATGATTCAAATTGATTTCTGGCCACCATTTCCAATTGCATCACCTGTATTTTCCTACACATTCAAAACGGAAAAATTAGGAAGAAATGCTTGTAACGAGAACAAGGATTAAAAAAAAGCCTGAAAATACTTGAAATTAATTGGTAAAACCAACAATCTAACACCACATCAGTCCAAAAGATTAAAAGAAACTAAGTATTCCTAATTCATCAGTCCCTTTGCTCATGGGAATACGATGAATTAGTGCAAGACATAAAGCAAGCTACCTAACACATAGTCTCTTTCTCAGCCTTACTATCTGGTAAAAAAGGAACATAACCTTATCGTTAGGCATATGTATCTGACTGATGTCAACCGATGTAGCAGTAATTAGGCAACATGCTGATGCATCATCAAACAGAGAATTAGTGCCAGACCAGACGTTGCATTCCTCCTTACATCTCACAGGATGCATGAAAATGTGCATACAAAGAGCAATGCAGAGTAAGCTAGCAATAAATTATTAATTCTTATAAGTAGACTAACCCCATTAATCCATTCATCTACTTGAAAAACTTTCTGCTACTTTCACTCAAAAACAACTCTTCATTCAACTTTATGACATTAGTAATCTTATGTAACTCCAGTTGCTAGTTTTGCAACTTCATTGGTAAGAATATCAGTATCCATAACAACTGATTTCTTCAGCTCGACAATTACAGATTACTGATTCTTTTCAAGTAATGAGCCATAGAGTGGGCTGTGGCGATGGGGGCGAGGATTTACTGATTCATCTTTTATCACTTGATAAAGTGAGTAATGAATTTGGTTTCACTGTAATCTATGAGATTGTTCTAAATGAAAGCGAAAAGAAGTCAGCAGAGTCGGAGGAAAGTAATGAGGAAAAAGTAAAAGAGAATGATGAGAGCAAAGAAGAGAAGAATGAGGGAGATAGCAGAGAGAATGATGAAGTCAACAAAGTATTCTGCAGATGCAAATGCTGCTGGAGAAGCGAGTAATGGAAGTCAGCAGAGTCGGCAGACAGAAACTGGGAATGCTGCCCTATAACACAGGTACTGAAATGGACATGGAAACTGAGACATCACCAGCAAAAGGTGAATCCCTAACTGGAGCTGAGTTTCCAGCAAAAGCATATCCTACACCTAACCCGCCATAATGCATAGATGCATGCTCGCACCGTTAAAATACTCTAGCAAACGATGCTGCTTTTCTCCTGCTACTGCCATTTCCTCATTGCCTACAGCTGCAGCACCAATTGGCTGCCTAACAATCAGCACCAATGCACCAGAACTGCTACTGCCATTTCTTTTGCTATTTGCTTCTTGTAGTCATGAACTACAGAAAGACTGAACAATGAACTGCAGAAAGACACCCTACTTCGTCCATAATTCGGCCTTTATTTTTATCAAAAATCGATAAGTTTAGCATTGCAGTAACAGAATTTTCTTGTGCCACAACATCTGGAGATGAAAGCAAATTCTTTAAATGCGGGATCACCCCAGCCTCAGCTATGTAAGTATATAGGTGTGAAGAGCTGGACATCGATATGCACTGCAAATACCTATTGAGATACCAATAACCAACTTGCAAATATTTTTTCTATAGTCTACTTTCAAACATTATGACCCATAGAATCTTAGTCATGGCAATAGATTCAGTTTCTTATCACACACTTATAGAAAGCATGATTTTGTAAGTTAAGATTGAGGTAGTTTTTGGAATTGTAAAATTTAAATACCTTTTCAATATTCGGGCATGAGTTGAGCCAGAAGAATGTGGTAGATTATTGCCTCTCATAGCTCGTGCACTATTTGCATCAACCGGTGAAGGAATATTAGATCCAACACACCCTTGTATGTCATGAAAATCGAGTCCAGGGTTGTTTTTCACAAATTGACTAAGAAAACATCGCATTTCTTCTCTCATCACTTCCTTCATTTCTTCCTTCAGAGAAGTTATTTCATTGGCATGATGTTGTTTAAGTTTGGTGATTTCTTCATCTTTTTTAAGAGAGCTTGTCGTTACCGATCGACCATAGCATCTAACCCGACCAGGCTGCTCCTTTCCAAATACTGCCCTAAATGCATCATCTGCTATTTCTCCGGAACTTTGACGATTCTGAAGTTCAGACTGTCAAAAAAAATATTATAAAAAAGATTATTAACAACTTAAAAAATTAAGCTTGATTTCTATTTTGATACCCTTAAGTTCCTTTATTTCCCTTTTAGCACAAAAGCCTATCCTTCGCTTAAAGAAACACATTCAGTTAAAGAGAGAAAGTATAATAACAAGACTTAACTTGCAGCATGACTTACTATTGCAACTTGAGTATCTGTATGAACTTCCTTCCCTTTCTTTGTACGAGTTGTAATAAACATTTCAGACTTTGATGGTTCCTCATTGTTCTCTTTGGTTGCGCGCTACAAATTACATCAAAGAAAGATATAAAAAAATCACTATATTCCGACAAAGTTCAAAAAGAAATGAAAGTTAGATTACAAAGTGTCAACTAATATTACCAATGCCACACGCACTCTTGCAAAATTAATAGGTCCCATTCGATACCTCCACTTTTGTTTTTTCCTGTTTTCAGAATTTAATTGGCACATAGACTAACAACAAAAGAAGTATATTAATTAATAAATCAAAAAGGAAAAAAATATATACTATAACAATATAAAAAATGTAGGAATGCACGGTTTAATCTTACTTGGACATTTTCGTCATCCCAATACTCAATCAATTGACGGAATTGAACTTCAGGTATTTCATTGGGACGATTTTGTAGCATTTCATCAATGGTAGCATTTTTATCAAAATATTTCATCTTAATATTTCTCTTGTGTCGCTTCCAAGCATCACGAAGACCAGTCATTACCCATTTCTCTCCTTCAGCTGGAATTATGAACTTGGACTGTGCAAAATAATATACACACACACATAATTTATATATATATATATATATATATATGTGTCACGACCCCAAATCTGGTCGTGATGGCGCCCAGCACATTGCTAAGCCAGCCTGACCAATCAATATAAGCAACGGAGCTAGAAGCTCTCTTTAGCCCATTTAAGCATATTAATATATGAAACAATAGTAATACTTATACCAACAACGGGGGAACCAAGTCCCAACACGTGCCAACTCCCATAGACCGAAGGGTCAAGAGTCATGAGCCTCTACAGAGTATACAAAGTGTAAATAGTGAATATAACTGTGCACAAGTGTGGGATGATCGGAACAAAATACAGACAAACTGGAGAATCAGGTCCTGCGAACGCTGGCAGCTACCTCGACTGTCCAAAAGCACTCCCGAGCCGCAATAGAATCAGCTCCACTATGGTGTACCTGGATCTGCACACAAGGTGCAGGGAGTCGGGTGTGAGTACTTCCAACTCAGCAGTAATAAAAGTAAATAATGTTGAAGGGAAGAAAACCACGATAGGCACTATCTCATGCTACACAATACATAACTATCTTTTTATTCCTTTCAAGCATATGTGAGTAGATTATTTAGAAATCTCAATTTTAGCTACTTTATTTCATAATAATATACCAATACCTGGATACAATCTCAGGTAGTGCAAGTTCGCACTCAAATCAGCCCCTCGGGCTCAACACTCCTTATCAATTTACACCAGGAGATCTGGTCAATAAGGCAACTAATGCATGTGTGCCAGTAATGTATGAGTGCTGAATGTTATATCACGTAGTACACGTAAACCAATGTATGTATGCCATGCAATGCATATGACCGCTACGGCGTGTAGCTCGATCCAATTTGGGTACCCGTGCTCACTGTGGGGGTTCAGACTCCGGAGGGGCTCCTACAGCCCAAGCACAATAATAATATCACACCTGCTACAAGAGAATACCACCATACCACTGGATATTATCAGTTTACATTACTTTGTCCTTTTGGACCATATACCCTGCCAAATTACTAGAATAGCGGTACCATTTTCTTTAGTCACCAGAAAGATCGATTCTTTAAATCACCTGCAGCCGCCCGCGCTGCTAAATAATTTTATTGACTTCCCATATATTATGAACTGATCACAAAACCTTGAATATGCCATTATCAACTTTCTATAACACATCGCATATACCATACCACACTATGATAACATGGAAATTCATATTCATATCCTACGCCGCAAATATCGGCGCACTCAACTAGTCAAGAACTTTCATGATCCCATATAGATAAAACTCATTACACATTCCAAGCCTTACATACCAACAGAAAATACACTTATTTTTTTTAAACCACGTTAAAACACATCATAAACTCTTTCTCCCAATTTCATTGCATAAGTTAAAACTGCCAGGACCGAGTCCTTATACCCATATTATACCCATATCGGGTTACACGACTGCCAGCACTCAAAAGCTTTACTGCAATGTCTGCAAGACTCATTACTTCAACCACACACCAGGAATCAATCGTATTCCTTTTTATACCATTCTGGTTTATTAACAAGTTGTTCCATTTACCTAGTTTCCTTTCTGATTCATCTCTAATTTCATATTAGCCATTATCGTAGCACCATAACACATCAACTCATTCCACACGAGACTCGTACATAAGACCACACGGGTCTAAGACCCTTAGGCCACTGAATACTCTCTCAATGTTTCCCAAAAGTACCACATTCTACCACACTTTATTTGAAGAACTTCATGCGATTCCTTTAAATTTGTTATCATTACTTCCCAATACGGATACACAAAATTCCATCATTCACATGATATAACACAAGCATTGATCTTTTCTAACGAAACCACCGCCTTTTACCACATACACAATTTTTAGGGCACCTGACTGTTACAAGCAAAATCTTGAACACTGCAAACCATTCTCGGGCGTCATTCACCCTTATTCAATTATAATTCAACTGTCTTATTGAACAGAACCACTCGTGTCTTGTAAGAATTCCGACATCACAGAACATGATTACTTACAGGTACAATTAACTATCTTTCGTTTCTATACACCGAACATTCCTTACCAACAGTAGTTCAAAACATCCTAGTATTTCTTCACATCTACGAAGCGCCATAACCTTATAAGAATGCTAAATAGCAAAAATACCATTTAAAACCTTAAATTAGAATAAAATATGCACAGTGTTATCAAAACAGTGATACCAATCCCTGAAGGACTCAAATAATTGGCACGAAGTCCAAACATGATAATTAGTCCAATTCACTTCAACAATTAGGTGTTATTATTTATTACACGGGACGGACCAAGTCACAATCCCCAATGGTTCTCTACCCCACGCCCGTTATCCGGCGTGCAAGTCACCTCAACACAGCACTAAGATGTGCAAGTCCGGGGTTTACTAACCCTCAGGACATCATTTACAAGTATTACCCACCTCGAACCGACGAAAGCTCATGCCCGCGACGCCTTAGATCCTCGAACCGGCATCCACGCACGTCAAAACTAGCACAAATCAGCACAAATATATCAAAATAGGCTAATGGAACATAACCCAATCGAAAGAACTCGAAAAATATCAAAAATCACGAAATTGGCAAAACCCGAGCCCCGGGCCCACATCTCGAAAAATTTCGAAACTGATATTTCCAGAACCCTCGTCTCGCCATGAATCCGTACATATAAAATTTACCAAAATCGGAGTTCGATTGGCCTTTCAAAACCCAAATTTTCGTTTTCAATACCTAGGCCACAATCCTTCACAATTTCTACCGAAATTCATGAAGATTGATGTTAATACTACCATAAAATGATATTTTTGAGTCAAGAAACATACCTCCGATGAATACCCGATGATTTCCCAGCGTTTTCCCGTGATTTCTTCTCTCTAGGGCTCAAAAATGGGGGTTTATGAAATGAAACCCGTATGTGAAATGTTTCTGGTTTTAATTCACTGCCCGGGACTTTTCTTCTACGCGTTCGCGTTCCTTGCCACGCGTTCGCGATGCCCAGCTCCGGATTGACCTTCGCGAACGCGACCTCCCCAACGCGTTCGCGATGCACTAGCTCCCGGCCGTCTGATTTTCCTTCTACGCGTTCGCCATAACCCTCACGCGAACGCGATGCACACCCCTGACAAACCTACGCGAACGCGACATCCTGAACGCGATCGTGAAGCTCAAGAATCCTGGCCTACGCGAACGCGATACCCTGTCTCGCGATCGCGATGCTTGACTCGCATGGCCTTCGCGAACGCGGCCCATGCCACGCGAACGCGAAGGCTTGGATTTTGCCCGGTGATCTGCAATTTTTCTGCAGATTTTTAAGTTCCAAAAATGCCGGATGATGGTCCGGATTCACCCCGAGGCCCCCGGGACCCCAACGAAAACCACCAACATACTCCAAAACACGATACGAATTTGTTCCAATCATAAAAACACCATCCTAAACATCAAAATCACCAATTACACACGGATTCAAGCCTAAGTTTCTTCAAAACTTCCAAATTACACATTCCATCAAAAACCCGACCAAACGACGTCCGAATGACCTGAAATTTTGCAGGAACATCCAAAATCACCTAACGGAGCTACTGCAAATCTGTCGGAATTCCATTCCGACTCCCGGATCAAAATCTCACCTATCGATCGGATTTCGCCAAAATTCAACCTTAGCCAATTCAAGCCTATTTCTACACCGGATCTCCAAATTCAATTCCGATTGCTCTCCTAAGTCATAAATGATCCCTAGAAACTAGTCGAATCATCAAAATCCGATTCCGAGCACTCTAACTCGATAGTCAACTCTAGGTTGACTTTCCATATTCAAACTTCCTTCAAACATGCTATTTGCTTCATTTTTAATTCAATTCACTCCTAACTCACCCGATAGGTTCTAACACCGATATAGAAGCATAAGATATGTTAATGCAAGGTAACGGGGTGGAAATTTCCGTAACGACGGGCCGGGTCGTTACATTCTCCCCAACTTAAACAAACGCTCGTCCTCGAGCGGACTTAGAGTTGTACTAGAAGCAACTCAATAGCTGAATGACCTTACCAAGCATATACTCGAGCGATCATACGTCACCCTATCTCACATAAGTCCGAAAACACCATATAGTCAAAATTTCACAGACCATCTGAACCATAAATCACATTGCACTTTCTGAAATCATAAGCCAAATGCAAATCCCATGCCTATACTCAGGATACACTCGAATCCACTGCAATAACCCATATTCACTACTCCGGGTTAGATCATATGATGTATCAAACAACCCAATCACTCGAGACAATAGTCTCTAATCACACAATTTCCCATGATAACCAATACCAACTGAAAAACCCTTTTTCATTATATAGAGTCTTGTTCCAACACCTTCATATCATGCCCACGGCAACCGGACACGCGATATATCGAACCCATCTCTCAGGTCAACCATTCATGAATCCATTTCACTTTTAACTGATACCACAATAGGTTTCGGAGCCAAACCTCGATTTTTACCTTTCTAACAAGCTAAGATCCAATATGCTCGTATTCATAAATGACTCCAAAGGTCATTTCGATTATAACACACCGCACTGGTGATATGACACCTCAACACCGGCCTAAGCCACAACGAGCACAACATAGGCTCCAATAGAAATATTTGCACACACTCGAATCATGACAGCTCAAATCATGACAATTGTCTCCAGCAAATAGAGCTGCAATTCAGTTCCTCTGTGCCATCATAACATAGAACCGAGATCGCGTCTCGCATTATAGAAATAGAGTACCTGAATCCTCCTCGAGAGGTCATAACATCACGTGGCCTTGCCACGATTCGTGATTCTATCCCAACATTATTACTCATGAAGCACCTCAAGTTACTAAGATCAAAAAGGTCGGCCACGCACAGATCTAGGTCTGAACCCAAGCAATCAACCTCACCCACGGTGAAACCATTAACCTATGCTATTAAATCCTGAAAGGACACAACCGATGTGCCATTCGCCAAGCGATACTCAATACGGACTTTTCCTTAGAAGCTAGGAAGTATTGTATACCACGTAATATATAACTAACTCTATTTTCACATTACACTGTTGCGGCGTGCAACCCGCTCCAATGACATACCCGTGGCGGCGTGCCACCCGATCCAATATAGAACCCTCGCCAAAGAAATGCGCGTCGAGTCAAATGGCTCATTATGGTAAACATATATAGCCTCAAGTTCGGCCACAAGAAGCATATCCGACAAAGTTACTCAATACCAGAACCAAATCAACGATAGAAACCTCTGCACTGATATCCGCCACGAAGGCCCAACCGAACAAGCAATACCCACCAGCCGTCTGCTGGTCCTGAGGTACAACTACCCCGCCGGAGCATACTCTGATGCACTCTGCTACACGATTTGTGCCATACCATCATAGTCTATATCACATTAGTCTAGATAACCTGGCCCAATGATGACCAGCCAGCAATCAAGTATCATAATCCAAATTCGTCATATCAAGTTAAGAGAGAAAGCCACTAGAGCTTCTAATTTTCGATAATCACAAAACGGTGTCGATACACATGATATACAACCACTACATAGGCGGACTAACGAGAACTTCAAGTCTCCAACACATATATAACACATGAATCACAATGCCTGATCCCGTACTTCACTGTACAAATACATAACGCACATCAAGCGTCCATTCATACCACGAAAGCCATTCAGAAATTTCACTATGCCATCAGCGACTCAATTATTATAGTCGATCCAACAAGAGAATACCACCACGCTCGTCACATGACGCGTATTCCATCTCAGTACAACACTGTATAGTGCAAATACGGGGTTTCAAACCCCCAATACATTATCTATTGCCACTACTCAGAAAATCAGCACCTCGATGCTCAAATCATAAACAAGGTCCAGCCTCAAGTCATCCCGACTGGCCCAACATGAACTCACAGAGATTATATCTCGCCCCTCGTTCGAGGAAATCACAAGCCATAAGGCAATTACATTATTGAGCGCTCGATGCGTACACAGACGTGTGGAAGGAATTTCAAAAATTATATCTCAAGCTGAATCAAGTGCGCACGATAAGAATTCCAAGAAATGTGAAGTGTTTCCTAAAGGTTCGCAGCCTCCCGAGGATAAGTACAAGCGTCCCCGTACCGATCCACAAGACTCTACTAACCGGCTCAAGACTCATGAGGCCTAGTAAACCTAGGCTTTGATACCAACTTGTCACGACCCCAAATCCGGTCGTGATGGCGCCCAGCACATTGCTAAGCCGGCCTGACCAATCAATATCAACAACGGAGCTAGAAGCTCTCTTTAACCCATTTAAGCATTTCAAAATATATGAAACAATAGTAATATTTATACCAACAGCGGGGAGACCAAGTCCCAAAATATACTAACTCCCATAGACCGAAGGGTCAAGAGTCATGAGCCTCTAAAGAACATACAAAGTGTAAATAGCGAATATAACTGTGCGCAAGTGTGGGATGGTCAGAACAAAAATATAGACAAGCTGGAGAATCAGGTCCTGCGAACGCTGGTAGCTACCTCGACTGTCCAAAAGCACTCCCGAGCCGCAACAGAATCAGCTCTGCTATGATGTACCTGGATCTGCACACAAGGTGCGGGGAGTCGGGTGTGAGTACTTCCAACTCAGTAGTAATAAAAGTAAATAATGCTGAAGGGAAGAAAACTACGATAGGCACTATCTCATGCTACACAATACAGAACTATCTTTTTATTCCTTTCAAGCATATGTGAGTAGATTATTTAGAAATCTCAATTTTAGCTACTTTATTTCATAATAATATACCAATACCTGGATACAATCTCAAGTAGTGCAAGTCCGCACTCAAATCAGCCCCTCGGGCTCAACACTCCTTATCAATTTACACCAGGAGATCTGGTCAATAAGGCAACTAATGCATGTGTGCCAGTAATGTATGAGTGCTAAATGTTATGCCACGTAGTACACGTAAACCAATGTATGTATGCCATGCAATGCATATGACCGCTACGGCGTGTAGCCCGATCCAATTTGGGTACCCGTGCTCACCGTGGGGGTTCAGACTCCGGAGGGGCTCCTACAGCCCAAGCACAATATTAATATCACACCTGCTGCGGCGCGCAGCCCGATCCGTATACCACTGCGGCGTGCAGTCCGATCCATGCATTACCTTGTCCTTTTGGACCATATACCCTGCCAAATTACTAGAATAGCAGTACCATTTTCTTTAGTCACCTGAAAGATCGATTCTTTAAATCACCTGCAGCCACCCGCGCTGCTAAATAGTTTTAATGACTCCCCATATATTATGAACTAATCACAAAACCTTGAATATGCCATTATCAACTTTCTATAACACATCGCATATACCATACCACACTATGATAACATGGAAATTCATATTCATATCCTACGCCGCAAACATCGGCGCACTCAACTAGTCAAGAACTTTCATGATCCCATATAGATAAAACTCATTACACATTCCAAGCCTTACATACCAACAGGAAATACATTTTTTTTTTAAACCACGTTAAAACACATCATAAACTCTTTCTCCCAATTTCATTGCATAAGTTAAAACTGCCAGGACTGAGTCCTTATACCCATATTATACCCATATCAAGTTACACAACTGCCAGCACTCAAGAGCTTTGCTGCAATGTCTGCAAGACTCATTACTTCAACCACACACCAGGAATCAATCGTATTCCTTTTTATACCATTCTGGTTTATTAACAAGTCGTTCCATTTACCCGGTTTCCTTTCTGATTCATCTCTAATTTCATATCAGTCTTTATTATAGTACCATAATACATCAACTCATGTTACCACACGAGACTCGTACATAAGACCACACGGTCTAAGACCCTTAGGCCACTGAATACTCTCTCAATGTTTCCCAAAAGTACCACATTCTACCACACTTTATTTGAAGAACTTCATGCGATTCCTTTAAATTTGTTATCATTACTTCCCAATACGGATACACAAAATTCCATCATTCACATGATATAACACAAGCATTGATCTTTTCTAACGAAACCACCGCCTTTTACCACATACACAATTCTTAGGGCACCTGACTGTTACAAGCAAAATCTTGAACACTACAAACCATTCTCGGGCGTCATTCACCCTTATTCAATTATAATTCAACTGTCTTATTGAACAGAACCACTCGTGTCTTGTAAGAATTCTGACATCACAGAACATGATTACTCACAGGTACAATTCGCTATCTTTCTTTTCTATACACCGAACATTCCTTCCTCGTCTCGCCACGAATCCGTACATATAAAATTTACCAAAATCGGAGTTCGATTGACCTTTCAAAACCCAAATTTTCGTTTTCAATACCTAGGCCACAATCCTTCACAATTTCTACCCAAATTCATGAAGATTGATGTTAATACTACCATAAAATGATGTTTTTGAGTCAAGAAACTTACCTCCGATGAATACCCGATGATTTCCCAGCGTTTTCCCGTGATTTCTTCTCTCTAGGGCTCAAAAATGGGGGTTTATGAAATGAAACCCGTATGTGAAATATTTCTGGTTTTAATTCACTGCCTGGGACTTTTCTTCTACGCGTTCGCGTTCCTTGCCACGCGTTCGCGATGCCCAGCTCCGGATTGACTTTCGCGAACGTGACCTCCCCAACGCGTTCGCGATGCACTAGCTCCCAGCCGTTTGATTTTCTTTCTACGCGTTCGCGATAACCCTCACGCGAACGCGATGCACACCCTGACAAACCTACGCGAACGCGACATCCTGAACGCGATCGCGAAGCTCAAGAATCCTGGCCTACGCGAACGCGATACCCTGTCTCGCGATCGCGATGCTTGACTCGCCTGGCCTTCGCGAACGCGGCCCATGCCACGCGAACGCGTAGGCTTGGATTTTGCCCAGTGATCTGCAATTTTTCTGCAGATTTTTAAGTTCCAAAAATGCCGGATGATGGTCCGGATTCACCCCGAGGCCCCCGGGACCCCAACGAAAACCACCAACATACTCCAAAACACAATACGAATTTGTTCCAATCATAAAAACACCATCCTAAACATCAAAATCACCAATTACACACGGATTCAAGCCTAAGTTTCTTCAAAACTTCCAAATTACACATTCCATCAAAAACCCGACCAAACGACGTCCGAATGACCTGAAATTTTGCAGGAACATCCAAAATCACCTAACGGAGCTACTACAACTGTCGGAATTCCATTCCGACTCCCGGATCAAAATCTCACCTATCGATCGGATTTCGCCAAAATTCAACCTTAGCCAATTCAAGCCTATTTCTACACCGGATCTCCAAATTCAATTCCGATTGCTCTCCTAAGTCATAAATGATCCCTCGAAACTAGTCGAATCATCGTAATCTGATTCCGAGCACTCTAACTCGATAGTCAACTCTAGGTTGACTTTCCATATTCAAACTTCCTTCAAACATGCTATTTGCTTCATTTTTAATTCAATTCACTCCTAACTCACCCGATAGGTTCTAACACCGATATAGAAGTATAAGATATGTTAATGCAAGGTAACGGGGTGGAAATTTCCGTAACGACGGGCTGGGTCGTTACATTCTCCCCAACTTAAACAAACGCTCGTCCTCGAGCAGACTCAGAGTTGTACTATATATATATATATATAT
Organism: Nicotiana noctiflora; assembly: GCA_032618575.1. Lineage (NCBI taxonomy): Eukaryota > Viridiplantae > Streptophyta > Magnoliopsida > Solanales > Solanaceae > Nicotiana > Nicotiana noctiflora. Next base: position 27,740 of record JASVEL010003749.1, on the reverse strand, counting down.
TCTTAATAGGAAAATACAAAAAATATATAATTAAAAAATTAATTATTCTTACATTGACATATTTCCACATTCGTTGCTTAACATCCTTTGACACAGCATGCCAACTAGTATGCACCAAGGGGATAAATCTTGGATTCCTTGAAATTGTTCCTAAAAAGTTGGTCAAATCTGACACTCTCTTGTCAGTTGGTCCAACTGCTTGTCCTTTGTCAAATGTCACCTCCTCTTTTTCTTCAAAACTTCTTGCATGAATATTCTTACATGTTGTTTTCCCTCGAACTCTTTTCTTCTCTGATGTCCCTAGATTGATATAATAAGCAAGACATAAGAAGAAAAAAAATCAAAATATGTAGAATAATTATAAGGTTTAAGTCATACCACCTGTAGCACCATCGACGTTCATCTCCTCATCTCCAATAAATTCATCGTCACCAACTTCATCTTGTGCAACAAAATTATCCAATTCTATTTCACGCTCATCAATAATAGGAGAGGACATAAATCTGACTTCATTTTCTGGGTGATTATCATGATGTTTTTCACCACCGACTTGTATCCCATATTTTTTTAGAAATTGATTAACACTCGTCGACGGTAGGACTGAGTTTGTCTTTACCACTTTACAATTTTGTAGCTCCTGAATATCACGTTGTTTCTCTTTTTCACCTTGTGATCTTTTAAGCATATGTAAAGTGTTAGGATCTACCTTTTCAGATGATTGGATCATGGATGTGGGCACATGTAATTTACTCGTTCCTTGCTTTTGAATGTGCTCCTCCAATTGAATTGACCTTTCTTTAATTTGTCCTTTACTTGCAATACTATTCCTTCCTAACTTTTGAACTGACACATCGGATTGAGTTAACTTCTGTCTACTTTGTCCTTCTAATGTTGCAGGCATATAATTCTTCCTTTTAACTCCAAGTAAGGCATGCTCTTTAGTAGCTTTATCGTTGCTATCACTTGCAAGATTTTCTCTCTTAATCTGAAATTTTTTGGCTAGTTCAGCACTTGATCGGTATTGGAAATCGAAACCTATATTCTTCATTGGACTTTGAGCTTTATTTGGATTCGGAACTTTTCTCTTAAGAGTTGCCGCTTGATTCATCCTACATACAAAAAAAATTAAATTACTTTAGAGATGAAAAATATCCAAAATAACTACAGGTTCTCGTTCTTTTCTACATACAGGAGAAGTACGCCTATGACATACCAATAGCAGTGGCAAGTAACACACGTAAAGTGCAATCAGCTAATCCAATAGCAATAAACTAACCACTACAAATTTATTCGTAGAACTATAGATGCAGCAAGGAAAAGTTGTGTAAAATTTCACAAACAGTGAACAGCCAGAAATTAAAGTCCTAAGCTCCATCAAATGTTCGTCATTTGAGATATGGAGTGCGATGCGGAGATTTGTTAGTAATGCTTTTTGTTCCCAACTCAATGGACCAGAAGCATACAATGACTCCAAAGTGCAGTGATAAGCATGCAACTCCAGCTCATGAATACTTGCTGCAAAATTATCCTCCGAAGAAAGACGGCAAGCTTTCCTCCTCATGTGCTTCTGCTGAACCTTGAAAAGACTTTGCATCACTGCACAGAAGATCAGGTACTTGACAATGAACTTCAGCTGAAAAGCTAGAAATTTTATTAGGACTCTCATGATAAATACTACAACTACCAACTGAGCATGCATCACTATCATAATCATTACATTCTCCAATTCTGGCAGCGGAATAGCCATTGGCACCACTGCCAGAATTGGAGAATCTAATGATTCTGATAGTGATGCATGCTTAGTTGGTAGTTGTAGTATTTATCATGAGAGTCCTGATAAAATTTTTAGCTTTTCAGCCGAAGTTCATTGCCAAGTACCTGATCTTCTGTGCAGTGATGCAGAGTCTTTTAAGGTTCAGCAGAAGCACATGAGGAGGAAAGCTGCCGTCTTTCTTCGGAGGATAATTTTGCAGTAAGTATTCATGAGCTGGAGTTGCATGCTTATCGCTGCACTTTGGAGGCATTGTATGCTTCTGGTCCCTTGAGTTGGGAACAAAAAGCATTACTAACAAATCTCCGCATCGCACTCCATATCTCAAATGACGAACATTTGATGGAGCTCAGGACTTTAATTTCTGCTGGAACTGGTATTCATGTCAATTGCTTCCAATACAGTTATTTGTCATTAGATATAGAGTCAAGGGTAATTCTTATCCTTTACAGTTGTTTACGTGTATTGTTGATATTAGTATGTCAGCCACATTTCTTATCCTAATGAAGTGCATCTGAAATATAGTACTTATTAGTTAACTGTTTACTGCTCTCTTTGTGATTGTTAGTAATGATGTTGATGTGATTTGTGATGTAGGAAGCAATACTCATCAAATAGCCTGTTCGCTTTGCCCAAGAAACAGGCCATTCCAGAGTAAGACGTCAAACATCAAGAAAGAGGCAATTGAGGCAAAAAAGAGGCAGTTGAACCAAAATGAAGATAATTACTGCAGAAAGTGTTATGACAACAAAGAAAATTTGAACTTACGCTTTAATAACAGTTCCTTTACTAGATTTTCAAATAAAAGTACTAAAACTGCAGTGTTTTCAACTGATATTACATCAAAAATTTTACCTTCCCTTAATATTAATCTTTACATATTCAGGGAACATACCTTGGATACGGTTGTCTTACTTTAGAAAGATTTCTCTGAGTCTGCTTTGTCCACAAGGATAGCTGAATATTAGAACTTATGTAGAATAAAGAAAGAAAGAATAGGAAAGGTTGATGCAAACCCTGTCAAGTCTATAATTTCAAAAACTTCCTTCAGTGTAAGATACTGTCCATCCCGAAATATGACTACCTGTTTTGCAAAGACTCATGTTATTAAATCCAAAAGAATAGACATGCCAATATATAGTTCTCGATACACAAAATATTTTACGGTTCCTTAGAAGTGACACATTGAATAACCAATCAAGAAAATATTCAATATTGAACTTGAGAAAATAGACAACATCAATTTAAAACTAAAGCAACAGTCTTTAATGTGTTTCTAGCTATTAATAAAAAAAATGGCTAAGCTATTTTCTGTTTGAATTAGAAAAAAAAACTCATGATATGTCTTCAAAATCAAAATCTTCATCCGATTCAATTTCAAGTTGTTGTGCTAGAAATCCTTCTGTGGGTACATCAAGAATGGTTGCAGGAACATCACTCCTTACTAAGGCAACTTCACCATTATCCTCCGGTATCGATGGGCCAACCAAATATTTAGATGGCTCATTTTCATAACACTGTGGGGCATTAGCTTCAAGTTCATCACTTATGCTAAACAAGTCTCTCGGGACAGTCTTCATGACATAATATCTATCTTGATCATATGGATCTTGCACATAGAAGCATTGGTGTACCTGAGATGCTAGGACAAAAGGCTCATTCTGATAACATTTCTTGTTGAAGTAGACATAAGTTAGGCCATAACTATCTTCGTCAACCTCATACCAGTCACACTTAAATAAGACAACCCTAAAATGTCCATAATAGTCTAACTCAACTATATCAACTATTCTACCATAATAAGTCAAATTTGCGTCAACTGGATTTTTATCTTTTGAGCTTGCAAAACTTGTAATTTGAGCGACTAATGTAACACCACTATTTTGTGTTTTACGTCTTGCATCACGCTGCCTCGCATGGAATCTATATCCATTAATGAGATACCCAGAATATCTTTTAGCAATTGAATTTGGTCCGAAGGATAATTGCTTTATAAGATCGGGCACATCCTCTTTCAAAGAACGAGTTTCAAATCATTGAGAGAAGTTTTGACTATACTTCTTGGCCTTGCTCCATTTTGATCCTCGTCTCTGAATACTAACCTCAACCTCATATTCTCTACACAACAAGTATTTTTATTTGTTAGTAAAATGATAAATAAAGTAATTTAATAACAATCCACACAAATAAATGCTATAAGTGATTAAATTACCTTATATATTCTTGAACTTCATCACAATTGTTCAATAAGTATATATGAGCCTGATTTAGTGACATGTCATCTAAAATAATTGGATCACTCTTTTTCGCTCCTAAAGGACAACCTGTATTAGGGAACAAACTAGAAGATTGTGCATTAATTGAATCATATTCATCATTGTTTCGTGGTCGTCGATTAAATCGAGTCTTTACACCTCCATGTAAGTACCTAGAGCATAAAGTCAAACACTCTTCAACCAAATATGCCTCAGCAATAGATCCTTCCGGATAATTTCTGTTGCGAACATATGATTTTAATGTACACATATACCTTTCAGGAGGATACATCCATCGATTTTGAACTGGACCTCCCAACCTTACCTCATTTGCCAAATGAATAGGCAAATGAATCATTATATCAAAAAACGTTGGAGGAAAAATTCTTTCCAATTGATTCGTTGTTTCTCTAATCTCTACTTCCAAGCAATCTAGCTCTTCCATTGTGATAACTTTTTGACATAAACGGCGAAAGAAAGAACTTAGACGAATCAAAGGGATAGCAACATGATCAGGAAGTATGCTTTTAACCGGTATTGGCAACAAGTAATGTAACATGAAGTGGGCATCATGAGTTTTATAACCGGATAATTTTCTTTCATCTAGCTGCACACACCTGGATATGTTGGAAGCACTACCATCAGGTAGCTTTGCTTTCTTTAAAACACCACAAAAAACTGATTTCTCACCATTGGTCATTGAGAAGCATGCTTTTGCAAACTTTGTTCTCTTGCCATCCCTTGTATCCTTTGGTTGGAGGTTCTTCTTAATGCCCATCTCTTTCAGATCATAACGAGCATTTGCATGATCCTTTGTCTTGACAAGAATGTCCAAAATAGTTCCAATTACATTATCCACTATATTTTTCTCTATATGCATTACGTCAAGGTTATGACGTAATGAGTTGTGCTGCCAATAAGGTAATTCAAAAAAAATTGACCTTTTTTTCCAAGGGCCATCATTTGTTCTCTTTCGCTTCTTCCCAAACATATTGTTAAAATTTTGTAAGCTATTAAGAACATCAGTTCCATTTAACAAAGGCGGAGGAGGCCTAAATTCTGTCTTTCCATTGAAAGACCTTTTATTAGATCTCCAAGGATGATCCATAGGCAGAAAAACATGATGATCCATATAACACATTTTTCGACTATGTTTAAGATAACGAGAATTAGTGCCATAATTACAACAAGGGCAAGCCAACTTTCCCTTTGTACTCCAACCAGATAACATAGCATATGCAGGAAAGTCACTAATTGTCCATAAAAGAGCTGCTCGCATTTGAAAGGTTTGATCTCTAGAAGCATCATATGTTTCTACCCCGGACTCCCACAAAACATTTAACTCTTCGATTAATGGTTGTAAATAAACGTCAATGTCATTTCCAGGTGATCGTGGCCCAGGTATAAGCAAAGAAAGCATACAGTACTCTGGCTTCATGCACATCCAAGGAGGCAAATTATACACCATTAAAATAACTGGCCATGTGCTATGAGATATGCTCATGGTACGAAATGGATGGAACCCATCACTTGCTAAGCCAAGTCTCAAATTGCGAGAATCCCTTGCAAATTCTGAATGCAAGCTATCAAAGTCTTTCCATGCTTGCCCATCAGCAGGATGCCTTAACTTTCCATCTTTAGAACGCTCCTCTTCATGCCACCTCAATGTATCTGCTGTCTTTGAGCACATAAATAGCCTTTTAAGTCTAGGAATTAATGGAAAGTGTCTCAAAATTTTTGCTGGAACACGATAACCTTTTTTGGAAGGCTCAAGATCGCTATCTACTTCATCGCCATCTACATCAGTATATTTTATATATCGAGATGATCCACAAACATGACAATATTCATCATCCTTATGGTCATTCCTAAATAGCATGCAATCATTGGGACATGCATCAATTTTTTCATAATCAAGACCGAGATCCTTTACCATAGATTTGGCTTTATTGTAGGATATAGGAATGTTCAAGTCAGGCATCGCCTCTTTTAATAGCTCTAGAAGAGAAGTGAAAGACGCATTGCTCCATCCATGTAGACACTTCAACAAATACGGACGGATTGTAAAAGATAATCTAGAGAATCCTTTACAACCAGGATATAGTTCTTGGCTTGCCTCGTCAACTAAGTTATAGAATTTATTGGCATCTTCATTTGGGCCTTCATACACTCCTCCAGCATGTGCATTTCTAAATTGATCATTCAATAACCCATCAATATCATCGTACGAGTTAACATTATCATCCATGTCACAATTAGCATTCATCGAAATTTCCCATTCCCCATGATTAATCCATCTTCTATAACCTTGAACAAACCCATAACATATTAGATGGTCATACACTACACTCCTTCGAGTCCAACAAATATTACAACACTTTGCACATGGGCATTGAATTTCTTCGCCTTGAGGATCTCCATAAGAGTAAGCAAAATCTAAGAAAGATTGAACACCCTCGATATACTCTTTGCTATACCTTGGTAAATCCATCCATTCCTTGGATGGAACATTTGAATTCCTAAAAATAAAATTTATTAAATATCCAAATATATAATCATTTAAGCAATAATTATATGGTAAAACTAAATCCTAAATATCAAGAATAAATTTGTAAAATCATGTGTTATAAAATGATAGGACTTTCTTACCTCGACATGACACTTAAGCTAAGCCAAATACAACTTCAAGTCCACCACAAATCTTTCCGAGTGTGACTTGTTTTCTTGGATAAAAAAAGGTAAAATTAGGATCCACAAAACAAATACAGAAAGTAATAAAATTCTAAACCACGTTTTTCATGAAGATAATATAATAGTTCTCCTCACAAAAAAGTTTCATATGCACTTTGGCAAATATAGTGACACCTAAAAGGTGTTTTCTTCCTGTTATTTTAAGTATTGCCCTTTTTCTTTTCTTTTTTTAAATAGTGACGCTACAATCGCTATTCGCTACAACGTCGCCTCACGCAACAGACCCTGAAGCGACCACTATTTTGAAATGCTACACAACAGTTACCCTGTAGCGATACTGCCTCGCCTCGCCTCACCTCACGCTATTAGCGCTGAGGCGAGCACTATTGATAACGGCCAAAGGGTTCCAAAAATAACAAAGATATATGAACTTTGATGGAGCAACCAGTGCTAAGCATGCAACAATAGCAGTTGATGCTGGACAACAAACAACTACTGTTGGTTCTAAGCTGGGGGCAACTATCGATAGATATCCCGTTGGGATTGCCAATCCTAATGCTGCAATTGGTGCTAAACAACAAGTTGGAGCATCAGATTCGAACGATGGGAGTTTAATTTTAAAGGCAGCTAATGTCGTGGATACAATTGGTGTAACTGTTTCTATAGGTACAACTGTATCTACTGCTTCCTTAGTTCCAGGTGAAATTGCTTCAAAAACTACTAATGCTTGATAAGTTACAAAGGAAGTTGGGCAGCATATTATTAAGGATAACTGGACAACAATTTCCAGCAAAAAAGGCACTCCAAACAGCAAAAAACTGCTCAGATTGCAAGAGACAGTCCAGGAATCCTTTTGATGCTTACTCTAAGCTACAACTGAGTGACTGCTAATGACTCCACTAATTCAAATAAGAAGTAATTCAAATAAGATACTATTAAATATCTGTCCGGGGAAGACTTGGCTAAAAAGGAATTAAATTCTTTAAACGTACAAAGACAAAAATATGTCAAATGAACATAGGTGATCAACTGCTTTCTTCCTTACATTTCAAACACGAAGTGTCATCAACTGTTAGCATAACATGCATTTAAATGGGAAGGCTAGCTTATGATCTTCTTACTTAGAATAAGGAAAGAAAAGAGGAAAACCATTTGGATTGGATAGCAGCTTCTGATAAATATAGTGTAGAATTGCTAGCGGATTATCATTGTTCTACCTTTAATTACAGAACTGACTACCAAACTGCCTGTAGAATTGATAGCCCACCAAATTACTAAACCACCATATGCTCAATCAAAAACAGAATTTGCTCTTGTTACTGTTGACGAGCAAATGACGAGCAAAACCCCTACACTTTCGTCTGCTCCTCCCCCACCCAAATATATCACTAAGAAATCTCAAATATTCAAAAGAATGAATGATGTACCAGACACTTCTGGTATTCTGAGGCGCAAGTTACATGGTAAAAGAACAAATCAGCCTAAGACTTAGATTAATCAACAGGAATATGACAATCAAAAGACAACAAAGCCGATTTATAGAATTAGGCTCACAAATCTGCTAGAATTTTATAATAAATTACTAATATTGGAGACTAGAAGAGGAATAATTAATTTATAGTTCATTATTTTCTAGAATAATGATCAAATTAGATATGAAACTACAACAATCAGAGACCATAAGATGGTAAATTATTGAAATAGAAGAGCACCAACCTGAGATTGGAAGAATTATCCGTTTCTCTTGCTAAATTTCTTCAATTTCGAACGAGGAGGTCTAGAACGTGAAATACAATACCTAAGAGAGAGGGGAAACGAGAATTCTTCAGACAACAGTTTGAAAACAAAAATACTACCCAAATTAAGGTGAGATGGTGCGGAATTAAGAGTATACTAGCTAGCTACCTAATTAATCTTCCCGGTGCCGGTGCAGAAATTCCAGTTCGGCCAGCTTTTTGTTCCAGAAGCCAGAAACCAGAAACCCTAACAGCGATTTTAGCGAGGAGAGCTTTTTGTTATGATAAATTGAAAAATTAAATATTTCACCTAGACGTAGAGTATATTGGAGGGAAATATTATATTTTTTGGAGGGAGCCAAATATTTTGTTGGACTTTTAGAGCACATTTATAAAGTGTTGCTTTTCCAATTATATTAAAAGCACGCTTAAAAATAGTACCACATTCTCAAATAAACGTTGCCAATTATTTTATGATTTAGCAACGTTTAATAATGGTAGCCTAATAAATTAAAGAGCACATTTAACAAGCGTAGCCAATTTTTTTGTATCTAAAAGCTCCATGTAAAGGCTACCCCTTAAAAGTGTGCCCAAATATATTTTTGGCCACACTTTTCAGGTGTTGTCTAAAACTAGTGTGGCGTTAGACCATAATTGTTGTAATGTGAAATCCTATAAATAGAGGTGTTTCCTCTTTGTATTGTAGATGGAAAAAATATGATAGCGAGAATGATAAAAGTGTTATGGGTACATGAAAAAAGTGTAGCTGGTATTGTGAAAAAGAGAGTTAAAGAGAAAGAAAAAATCTAAGTCTTCAATTTATTCTCTACAAAAGAGAATATTATTTTTGTGGAAGGAAGGTATTCATCTGGGTGGAGCTTTGGACTCAACAACTTATCCAAAATTTATTAGAGTCATACGACATTGTCGGGCTTTGTATCTTGGAGGGGACAAGTCAAAAGTATTACTGTTGGACCGGTGAAGATGCTATCGTAATGAGCTTGAATCTCCTTAAAGAGAGCGAGATATCCACGCCTCAGCCTGAAGAATATTTATTTATTTTTCTTCATCTTATTTTTCAAATGTAATTACTTTTAATTTCACCAACACTATGTTATTGTTTGGTATTATATTTTATTGTATTGTGTATACTATGATTTGATAGATTGTATTACTAATTATGTCAATAACTTTTTCATAATTATCTCAAAGAGTTGCACGGTTAGTTCCATTATCTATCCGTGAATAGCACTTTTTTCTCGCGATTCATCTTCCCCATGCTTCAAGTTCGACAATCCTCTATGAAAAAGTCTCCAAATCCTTGCTGATATCTTGTCTTGTAAAATGACTTGTCATACGGTTCTGTCCCGGAAGCAAGACCTTCCCTTTTCTTTGATCAACGGATTCGCTGAAGCGTAAATATGCTTCTATTTAGCAAATAGAGTTTGATTGAGATAAAACATTATCAAAAGTCGTAGAAGGGGCTTTGGCTATTCATTCCCCTTTTTGTTTTGAAAGAAATAGGCCAAGTAAACAACCTTTGACCTGAGGTAATATTCCATTTTTAGGGTTAGCTTTGGCTCCTTGAGTATCTTTCTACCCTAAACTAAAAAAGTCTCATTTAGTTCCTCAAATGTGAGGTGTGCTGTTGATTCTACTCTTGGAACCTAGCAACTGCCAGTCAGGACGGGGATAAGCTTGCTTCTTCACAAGCTTATATTTACTTAGCCAAAAAAAAGTTTTTATTTGTTGAAACTTCTGGTTAGTAGTTATCAATTTGATGTTTTTGTTTGAGGCTATTCGACTATTTCAGTTTGTTTGAAATTTCCTAGTGCTTTGATTTTTAAAAGCGAGTTAATCACTTCTTCGACTTCATTTTCTTTAGACATTCATCCTTACAATCTTGTTTGTGTTTCTCCGCTACTATAAGTTCCTCAATATTAGTCATAAAGTTCTGTCCATCAAATTATATGTTGCTAGTTAATGATGACGAAGCAAAGCATGTGATTTAATTTCTTCATTGCTCAATATATAAGATGAATGATCACGTAGCAATGAGTATAACTCGAGTGCATACCTCTCTATGTTTTTTTGTGCAACTTTTGCTCTTTTGGTGTAAATTAAAAAGGATAAATATAAAATTAATCAGTCGGCCTAAGCTAATTGTGTTCGCTAGCCAATATATATATATATATATATTTTTGGAGATTTTGCTCTATATTGCATGATACCTCTGCTTACCATGATTGTATATGTACGCAGGCTGAGTTCCTGTATGATTTTACTGAAAGGCCCATGTATAATATGTATTTGTCTTTGAGTAAAACTTGTACATGTGGTTCTGATCCTGCAAATGACCTAATACTAATGACTGAAACAAGAAAAGTTGTGACTATGTTATTGATACACTTAAATCACTCTGTTCATTATCTAGCGATCAATCAACTTAAAAAATGCAGGGTTATTTTTTCTAACTTTTGATATTATTCATGAGCAGTCTTGATTAACCTTTAATACGGTCAGAACTCTCTATAAAAGATTTTATTATAATAGTATTTTACTATGATGGCGAAGTTTTCTTTGCAATCAATCTTTCATGTTATATCATAATATATATTCTCTGTAACATCACTTTACTATAGCATTCAAAAGAATTTTGAAACAAATAAGGCTTAATAGAAAAGTTTAACTGCAGTTCGCAACAGTTATGTACGGGCATTCTTGATCCCTTGTGAAAAAGTCACTCTCAAGTATTAAAACAATTGACATCTTATATAATGGGTGTAATTCTCATAAGGTTCAGAAGTTTGATTTATAAGGAAGGCTTAAAAAAATTGTTATGTAAGCAAAATGAGGAGGGTGAATTTGTTATTGTTGCTGAGATTGTCCACTATTTGGTTGCTACACAGTTTGATTTTTACAATTACAGTTTGGTTGTCGCAGCAATACATGAATTAGAAAAAAGAAAATGAATCATTATATACCGATCTACTCTTGAATCCAATCAATCTTTAGTAATGAATTATTTGATAGATCGATAGAAATTACGGAAAAGGGTATGATATATCCCTCTTACTATCCTAACAAATCTATCCTTAGTTAGGATAGAAGAGTGGAGGAAAAGAGGAGAGAAGTAGGTGAACTTTGGGTCGGAAAAGGGTATGATATATTCATCTACTATAGTGAATTGGTTAAAGTTATCCTCCGTTATAGTATTGGACCATAAAATTCTCTACCGTCTTACTATCCTAGCAAATCTATCTTTAATTAGACGGAGGTAACATGTAGCACCCATCCGTGCCTTTTTTATATCTGGGCACATATTAAGCGACCCGCTCCACGACACCCATAACCCGTAACCCATTTTATTTTATTTTAAAGTATTTTTTTAATATTGGATCTTCTCCTTCACCATCCGAAATTTCTCTTGGAAAAACCAATTCCCAAGCTCGATCACTATTTTTCAAAAATAATTTATTTCACTATGTAAAACCATTCTCATCAAAATCCATCAATCTGTTTTTCTTTCTTTTCGTCCATCATCACAAATACCACCATTTTCATGACCAAATTTATATATTCCAATAGAAAGAAAATCCAAACCGCTAATGATAGTAGGTCGCAATTTAATACTCAATCAACTAGTTTTTACTGCAAGTTTTCGATTATGTAAATGGTGGAATTTGGTCATCTAATTTAATTCCCTGCAACTCACCAAACCCAGCGTGAAGTTTTTCTTTTTCTTCATCCCATCATCTTAAAATCCACAACAAGAGAGCAAAAATGATGAATTTGTGAAAAAATCTGATCTTATTTGAGAAAAAAATTTAAAATTTGATTGTAAAATTCATGATACAAATCTGCAAATATATGTTGAAAAACTTTCTTGTCAAACAAACTTTTGAAGTCTTCTCAAAAGTCAAAAGTTCTCCTACTGTACTTCTTCAATTTATAATCACCATGAGCAAGTTAAATCTAACGTGCTGTTGTTGTTGCAATAAAAGGTCGCTGGAAAATTCTTTGGCAAGATGCCGACCATACTCCATGGTTGGAGTTTCAATTATTATTTTGCATATATGAAAAAGAGAACAATGGCCGGCCGAAAAATTTTCGGTTAGATCCAGTAAATTTCAAATCCAAAGGTTCTCCCTGGGGTTTTCCGGCGAATTCTCCAAAAACGATTCCATCCATGGTCATAACAGTGATGTAAGATAGAAGAGTGGAGGAAAAGAGGAGAGAAGCAGGTGAACTTTGGGTCTGATAGTGGGTTTTTCTTAAGTGAATCGGGTTAGAAAAAATGAAAAGGGTCAATTTAATCCTATGCAGCCACGTGTCACCTCCATATAACAGGGGACAACTTTAAATAATTAACTATAGTAGAGGGACATATTAAATTATTTTCCGTAGAAACTAAGGGTCCACCAAACTATATAGAAAACCTGATTGTCTATTAGTTCCCATAAAAAACACAATTACGATAGTAAGTAAATGATACATTAGAGTTTTACATGAAAAACTCCAGCTTACATGATTAAAAATCACGACCGACACTCGTAGGATTTCAATTTCACTAACCGAATAACTTTAGATTAAAACCTATTATAACATATGTTCCCTTTGTTATACAAAGAAATCATTTGTTGCACCAAAGATGATGCCGTCTTTCAACATATAAGGAAGAAATACCATGACATTATTTTCTAAACCCTAAGAACCATTTTTCCATTGTAATCGTTGGAAACTCCACCCAAGCCACTACTTAGTGGGTGTTTTTTGTAGACGTCATCAATGTTTAGTGGAGTATGCCAGCAGGTTTTAATCGTCTTATAAATATGTGGAGATGTACCTTTGGATCCAAGAAAATGGAATTTAATTGCATGGTTTAGAATGGTTTGGTAGGACAGGGAGTAGTTGATGTTATTGGTATTGTTTCTGTCGACCCAAATTTCTCAAACCAGGAAGGGGAATAAATATGCCCATTCAATGTGTGAGGAAGGTAAATTGAGTTTTAGGTTCCTAATGTAGAGTTGTCAATATGTTGCCATGGAAGTATGAGGTGTGTGGATACCCGATTTTCTCCAAAGAGATTGGATTGTGGGGCAATGTAGGAAGACATGCACGATGGTTACTTGCTCCACATGACACATATGGCCTTTAACATCAATGTTGATTCCAATATGGTTTAGGTAGTGGAAATATGGAAGCCTGTCATGGAGGCATTGCCATAGAAGGTATTTTATTTTATTTGGTAGTGCATCTTTCATATCCACTTGAAATCTTATCAAGGGACGTGTATGTCTTCAATTAGTGTAAATCACGGTTTGTTGAAGAAGCAACCATTATTATTGGGTCTCCATATGGGAGTGTCATGATCTCCAGGTTAAAAAGGGTGAGGGATTAGCTCAAGCTTATCGAGAATGTTAGCTGGCAGTTCAAATGATAGTTTGGAGAGGTCCCAATGATCATTGACACGAATGTCCTTAACATTGGTGTTGTTCTCATTTTTTGGGAGAGGTCCTTCAATGCGTTTTCTTAAAGATGGGAGGTTTGGTAACCATCGTGATCACCAAATATTTAGGCTAGATTTACGGCTTGGTTGCCAAATGATACCTTTCTTTGCAGATGATTTAATCTTGCTTGTAAAGGTTAATCAACATGTGATAGTATTCTCTCGACCTTGAAAGATTTTTGTACCTTATCTGGGCAGAAGATAAACCAAATTAAATTTAAGGTTATCTTCTTCAATAATTGGCCCAACATCCTTAATCATGTAATATAGTATCTGAAACTTTCAATAAGAATCTTAACATTATTGATAGCATCCAACGTAACCTTACATGGGGTGTCACTGATTCTAAGAAGAAGCTTCATCTTGTTAATTGGGATACTATTACAAAACCCAAGAACAATTGGGATTTAGGACTTATTAAAAATGAATATAAGAACCTTGCTCTTCTTACTACTTTGTCCCGGAGAAATTTTACCAACAATGATCATCTCTGGATCATTGTTCTCAAATCCATATATAATCTCGATGAGAGAAGTACTACATTTGATTCATTTGTTTGACATAACCTCAATAGCATGGGCCATTGGTAATGGCAATCAAACTAGAATTTGATGTTCAAATTAGATACCTTATAATCACCATCACCTAATATCATTCCTTCAAGGCCCTCTTACTAAAAACGATCTTACACTCAAGGTCAATGACATCATCAACGATGCTGATTGGAATTTCTCAACCTTATCATTTGTCCTCCCTGAGTCAATCAAGGAAGCAATTGCAACTATTTACCCAACTTTAGATAAGTCTAAAGAGGACATTTTTTTTTCGAACATTAACTCCAATGACCTCTTTGCTACTAAATCTGTCTACAATATCATTCATGCTTATACGAATCAAGCTAGTTTCAACTAAATTTATAACATCAATGTTCCTAATAAGATTAAGAATTGATAGATTGCCCACTAGAGCTTATCTCTCCTGAAAGTTCGGGGAGGGGGAAGATGATTTGTGGTCTATTAATAATTAGTCGACTAAGGATAATTTTAGTTGACTAGATCGAGAGCAGAAGTAAAATAACAGTAAACAGAAAGACAATGACACACAATATTTGTATACCGATGTGGTACTTACATCTATTTTTTCTTGGGTCATAAGGGTTCCTTTTAGATGTTGAAAGTATTACAACATGGATGGTTTTGATTCATTCACCACCAACGAAGTACAACAACAATGAATTTCTAATAATGACACCAATTCTTTTTTGTGTTCTAACTCTTCCTATCTTTTGAGATAGTGGTAAACTTCAGATTATAGTGTTTAGGCTAAGAGGTGGAGAGACTTAGAAAATAATGTGTGTAGTTGCGCAAGTCTTCCAATTGAACGTAGCAACCTTCTTATAGGAGAGGAGTCTTGACCAGAAATAGAGGCATGAGATCTTTAAAAGGATTTGAACCAAGGGTGCCTCTTCGAATACTGCTCTTTGGGAAAGACCAGATTCGTTCGCGACTTTTCTTGTCGCAACTTTTATTTACGAGACAATCAATCCTTCGACTAAGCTTTACTTAAGGAAACTGAATATGGCAATAACTTCGTGATTAGTAAGGATTTCCTTGATTGAGGTCGAGTAAATCTGCAAGCTTTTGATTCCTTCTATAGGTCCATTGATTTAGTAATCACATCTTTAGATAACTTCTCATTGCTTTTTTTTTTATGATTCCTGCGAAATAGAGAATTGAACATTGTCATCATTGAAACCTTGGAATTTAACTTAACAATATCTCTATTTTAACGAGGCACATTATCGGTTGAATAGACATTCAAAGGGGAGTGTTATAAATAGAATTCTATTTAAGGTGAATATCTATACTTTAGAGAGATCTCATGGTTTGTTACTTGGTGGCTAAGTCACTTTTCCCGATAAATAGAGGGGTTCTATTTCATTGTAAATCATCCCAAAATTCAATAAGAATTATCTCTTTGTCTTTCTCTGTAATATTGTTCTTCTACTTTTATTTTTTCATAACAAATACGAAATTATTCTAGAAAAATAAGAATTTGAACAGAGTTATGGGACCCACTAGTGCCATGTTTTAAACATTGTAACACATGGCATTTAATTAAGGATATGGACTGAAATTTAAAGGTTTTATGTGTTTACTTTGTTTGTTAAACACGCGCATGCTATCTGTCAAAAAGTAGTGTATTTAATACACACTCCGAAAATGTTGAGTGTGTAAAAATTACCTATAACCGAGAGGTGTATAACAGGGGATATGAATAAGGTTAATGGATAAACTATGTATTTTTCCATAATAATACTATCCTGTTATAACACATAAAATTTTGAGAAATTACCAGCTATGTCCATTTATAAGTAGCTCATTACAAAAATTGGCCAATTGATAAAATATTACTAATATTAGCCAAATTAGCCAATTAGCTATTTTCAGCAAAAAGGTATTAAATTTTTGCTTTGTTTTGAGTGAGTGTTATTAGAATAGATTGGGCATAACTTAAGGAGTTTGAATCTCAATTTGGGGATGATTTGGTGAAGGTTTGAGGTGGTTTGAATTGAAAATTTGAGTAAAAGCTGAACATGAAAAAAATGATATGTGCATCACACTGTGTATCAATTGTGTATCACATATGTATCATATTTGTATCAATTGTGTAGCACATATATATCCTTGTATACCTGTGCATGAGATACATGCGTGATACATGTTTGATACATGTGTCGTGTAAGACTTTTTTGAACTCGATTTAATTACGAATTTTGATGCAAAACCAGTCCATTTCACCTCCAATCTTCCTCAAATTTTGTATATTGACTTGTTTATATATTTTCAACGAATTTTAACTATACCCATTGAAAAAGTTTCCTTTTTTGTTTAGATTTTTGGAATATTGTATAGATTTTTATGTTTCATCACCATTTTTGCTACCCCGTCCATGAATTTTCCTGTCCGTATTGTATCTAATGTTGTTAATCATGCTTAAAAATATGAAAGGTGATTTTTGCTTGTGATTCTTTGAGAGAAAGAACCCTATTATTTGGTTTTTTAATTTTTTTTGGCTAGTTTTAGTAAGTGTCACGACCCTAGTTCACCAATTGTGAACATGTCGTGATGGCACCCAGTTCCCACGACTAGGTAAGCCTAACACGTTGCGGAATCTATAAATTATAATTACTTAAATAAGAAACAGCGGAAAATAACATAAAAGATATGTAATCCGTGCCACTTGGCACATACATCCGTCACACAATAAATAAACACTACCAAGATCCGGAACCCCACGGTAACACAGACTAAAAGAGAAATACAACTGTGGCTCCATGTGTAAAGAGTATCTATCAACGAGATGAAGGAAAAATGCCAACTAGCACTACTAGAATAGAAGGGAAGCCTCCGGATCCGCGGACGTAGCAGATCATACCTCGAAGTCTCCCGGAAAGCTGCGAAATCACCTAGCACGAGCCTGCTATGATGTACCTGGATCTGGACAACAAAAGTGTGCAGAAGAGTAGCATGAGTACACCACGGCGGTACTCGGTAAGTGCCAAGCCTAACCTCGATGGAGTAGTGACGAGGTAGGTCAGGGCCCTACTGAGAAACAATAATATAATGATGAAAACAAAATAAACAGTTTATATGATAATAATTTCCGAAATAACAACATTATGATAATTACTGCAGCTGTCTACGATTAAGCTAACAACAAATAACCAACTCAAATAAACAAATCCGGGATCTGTGGGAATTGAACCCACGGTCCCATTCTCGGTACCTCTGGGTCTCCGGGAATCGAACCCGCAGTCCGTATCTCGATAATATATCAATAACTCGGGATCTCGGGAATCGAACCCGCGGTCCCTACCAATAACTCGGGATCTCGGGAATCGAACCTAGTCCCCACCAATAACTCGGGATCTCGGGAATCGAACCGTAGTCCCTACCCGATAACTCGGGATCTCGGGAATCGAACCGTAGTCCACTACCGATAACTCGGGATCTCGGGAATCGAACCGTAGTCCCTACCAATAACTCGGGATCTCGGGAATCGAACCGTAGTCCACTACCGATATCACGCCGGGTCTGCGGGAATCGAACCCACGGTCCTACGGGTCTCAGGGAATCGAACCGCAGCCCTTGGAGCACAGCCAATTAAGGAAATCCACGGAGAGAAATAATTATGCTCAACTATAACTTCACCGAAAAATAGTGCTAATAATTAACAAGGAGTTCAAATAAGGCAATTAGGCAACTAAACGGTTAAGTGCTACCTAATCATGCTCTTCTAACCACTACCGGGTAAAATATCAAATTAACAACCAAGACGGGGATATCGCTCATCGAACATTTGAATAAAGTACGTGTTCAACAACCAGCGCATGTACACGCCCGTCACCTCGTGTACAAGGCATTTAAACTATCACATAATATCCTAGGGGTGAAAATTCCCCCACGCGAGGTTAGACAAGCCACTTACCTCGACTCCGGTACAAAACCGCTATGAAACAACTCTCTTGCCACGAATGTCGGCCTCCACAAGTGTAGTATCTGATAAAATCAATAGAATCACATCAAAATAGGCCAATTGGGCATTACCCAATCAAAATAACTCAAAATTCACCAAAACCCACAAGTTGCCAAAACCCGACTTTCGGTACGCTTATCGAAAAATCACGAAAGTCACATATTCGGAACCCTCATTTCAATACGAGTCTAAGCATATCAATTTTACCAAAATCGGACTCCATTTGCCCATTCAAAACCTTGATTTTCTAAAGTCCAAGACTAGGGCTAAATCCTCCATAATTACCCCAAATTCCTCCATTTTCATGATATAATTGCATGATATTATCAATACTAATCATAATATGAGTTCATAGTTGATTACCGATGATTTCCCTTGATTTCCTCTCAAAAATCGCCCAAAATCGCCATTAACGAGACACCCAAATGTTAAAATGTTTACGAAATTTTCTAACTTCGATACAACTTACTTACGAGCGATTTTCGCTTCGCGGAATATTTTCCGGCTTCTACGCGTCCGCTTACGCGGAGACTCGATCGCTCACTGCGGATATTTCACGCTACGCGACTAGGCGTTCGCCTCGCGGACTCGCACTAGCGGCTCCGCTTCTGCGATGGCCGCTTCTGCGGCTCCCTGTCCGCTCCCGCGATTCCGCTTCAGCGGAAAATGCTCCGCTTCTGCGGTGCCAGCGCTTCTGCGCTCCTGGTCCGCCTCAGCGCACCCGCTCCTGCGCCCATAATTCCGCAGGAGCGGAAACAACAGAAGCAGTGCACTATTTTCTGCAATTTTCCATATTTTTCTCCCGATTAACCCTCCGAAAACACCCCGAGGCCCCCGGGACCTCATTCAAACACACCAACACATCCTAATTCCTTATTCGAACTTGTTCCAATCATAAAAACACTATCCTAAACATCAAAATCACCAATTAACCACGGATTCAAGCCTAAATTCCTTAAAACATTCCAAATTACACATTCAATCAAAAACCCGTCCAAACGACGTCCGAATGACCTGAAAATTTGCGGACATATCCAAAATCACATAACGAAGCTACAGAAAATTGTCGGAATTCCATTCCGACCCCCGGATCAAAATCTCACCTATCGATCGGATTCGCCAAAATTTCAACCTTCGGCATTTCAAGCCTAATTGAGCTACGGACCTCCAAAATACATTCCGAACGCGCTCCCAACCCCGAAATCACCTAACGGAGCTAATGGAACCATCGGATTTCCGTTCCGAGATCGTCTTAACACTGTTCCGGCTACGGACCGTTTTCTAGTTTCAAAGCTCTTATTTAGGGACTAAGTGTCCCAAAATGCTCAAATTTTTGGAGCCGACTCTCCCGGCAACCCACAATAGCAGAAATGAACTTAGGGGAACAGTTAAATTAGGGATTGGGGCGTAATTTTCTAAAACGACCGGCCGAGTCATTATATCTTCCCACACTTAAAAGATTCGTTCGTCCTCGAACGAGCGTAGAAAACATGCCTAGAGTGGTGAAGAGCTGAGGGTACTGGTTGCGCATATCCTGCTCGATCTCCCAAGTTGCCTCCTCGGTCGGCTGACCCCGCCACTGGACCTTTACTGAAGCGATGTTCTTTGACCTTAGCTTCCTGATTTGCTTGTCCCGAATGCCACTGGCTCCTCAACATAAGACAGATCCTCGTCTACCTAAATGGAAGTGAAATCCAACACATGCGATGGGTCTCCATGGTATCTCCAGAGCATAGAGACATGAAATACGGAATGGACTCCGGCTAGGCTGGGAGGTAAGGCCAACTCATAAGCAACCTCCCCAACACACCTCAAAATCTCAAAAGGGACAATAAATCTAGGACTCAGCTTCCCCTTCTTCCCAAACCTCATGACGCCCTTCATGGGCGAGACTCGAAGCAGAACCCGCTCGCTAACCATAAAAGCCACATCGCGTACCTTCTCGTCTGTATAACTCTTCTATCTAGACTGGGCTGCACAAAATCTGTCCTGAATCACCTTGACCTTGTCCATTGCATCCTGGACCATGTCAGTACCTAGCAGTCTGGCCTCGCCCAGCTCGAACCACTCCACGGGAGACCTGCACCTCCTACCATATAAAGCCTCACATGGTGCCATCTGAATACTGAAGTGGTAACTGTTGTTATAAGCAAACTCTGCCAGTGGCAAGAAATGATCCCATGAACCTCCAAACTCAATCACACACGCACGGAGCATATCCTCCAAAATTTGAATAGTGCGCTCCGACTGGCCATCAGTCTGGGGGTGAAACGCTGTGCTCAGTTCCACCCGAGTGCCTAACTCCTGCTGTACGGCTCTCCAAAACCATGAAGTGAACTGAGGTGCCTCTATACGAAATGATGGAAATTGGAATACCATGCGGCAGAACTATCTCCTTGATATAGATCTCCGTCGGTCGCTCCCGATGAATAAGTAGTGCTCACAGGTATAAAATGGGCGGACTTGGTCAGCCGATCCATAATAACCCAAATAGAATCAAGCTTCCTAATAGTCCGTGGAAGCCCGGATACAAAGTCCGTGGTGATGCGCTCCCGTTTCCACTGCGGAATCTCGATCCATTGCATCAATCCACCGGGCGCTGATGCTCATACTTCACCTGCTGGCAGTTGAGGCATCTGGAAACATAATCAACTATATCCCTCTTCATCCGCCTCCACCAGTAATTTTGTTTCAAGTCCTGATACATCTTCGCGGCTCCCGGATGGATGGAATACCGCGAACTATGGGCCTCTGCTAGAATCGGCTCTCGAAGATCATCTACATTGGGCACACAGATACGCCCCTGCATCCTCGTAACTCCATCATCCCCGATGGTAACATCTCGAGCATCGCCGCGCCGAACTCCATCACGAAGGACAAGCAAATGAGGGTCGTCGAGCGACGACTCACGATGCGGTCAAATAGAAAGACGAGAAACCACACATGCCGAGAACACGGTGAGCTCCAGAAAGATCCGGTCTAACCAGCTGTACGGCTAAAGCACTGAACATCCGTCGCCGTAGGCCTCTCCGAGCCGGTAGATATGCCAAACTCCCCAAACTCTGCCCGACGACTCAAGGAATCGGCAACCACATTAGCCTTGCCGGATGATAGAGAATAGTAATATCGTAGTCCTTCGGTGGTTCCGACCATCTCCTCGACGCATATTCGGGTCCTTACCTGCAGCGAGTGTCTGCAAGCTCGCGGTGATCGGTGTAGATCTCGGAAGGAACCCCGTATAAATAATGACGCCAAATTTTCAAGGCGTGAACAATGGCGACTAGCTCCAAATCATGAACGGGGTAATTATTCTCGTGCACCTTCAGCTGTCTCGACGCGTGGGCAATCGCCCTACCGTCCTGCGTCGATACGCGCGAGGTCCGACTCGGTGAGGCATCGCAATATACGGTATAGGACCCGAACCTGTAGGCGACATCAATATAGGGGCGAAGTCAGCGGCGTCTTGAGCACGAAAGCTCGCCTCACGCTTCGTACGTCACGGCGAAAGGGGCACCGCACTGGGTCAATCTGGTCATAGGTCGCTGCGATCGAAGAGAACCCCTGCGAAACGACGGTAGTAGCCGCCAAACCGAGGAAGCTGCGAATCTCGGTGGCGGAGGAGGGTGCGGGCCAACTGCGCACGGCCTCCGCCTTCTCGGATCTGCTCGAATACCGTCGCTCGACACCGCGTGGCCCGAAAATGCCACCGAACTCAACCAAAATTCACATTTAGAGAACTTGGCATAAAGGTGCTTCTCCCTCAGGATTCTGAAGCACTATCCTGAAATGCTGCTCGTGCTCTTCCGAGCTCAGAGAATATACTAGAATATCATCGATGAAGACGATCACGAACGAGTCCGGATAAGGCCTGAATAGGCTGTGCATCAAATGCATAAATGCTTCTGGGGCATTAGTCAGCCCAAAGACATCACGAGGAACTCATAGTGACCATACCGGGGTCCTGAACGCAGTCTTTGGGATATACGGCTCCCGAATCTTCACTGGTGATACCCGGAGCGCAAATCAATCTTAGAAAACACATGTGCGCCACTGTAGCTGGTCAAATAAATCATCGATACGGGACAAAGGATACTGGTTCTTCGCTGTAACCTTATTCAGGCTGACGATAGTCAATACACGTACGCGTAGAGCCCGTCCTTTTTCTTCGCAAACAATACAAGGAGCACCCAAGGCGAAACATCTGGGTCGAATAAAACCCTTGCCCGATAACTCCTGTAACTGATCCTTCGACTCCTTCAACTCGGGAGGAGCCGTACGGTACGGTGGAATAGAAATGGGCTGAGTGCCCGGCGACAAGTCAATAGCAAAGTCAATGTCTCTGTCGAGGCGGCGTGCCGGAAGATCGGTCGGAAATACATCGACAAAGTCACGTGCCACGTGAACGAGAATCAATAGAGGAGTGTCGACAACGGCGTCCGCGCATAGGCTGAGATAAGCGACACGCCGCCTACTCGACCATACGGCTGAGCTGCGAGAAAAGAAATAACACGGCTAGGGGTGTGATCTGAGTACCACTCCGCTCGATACGTGGAATGCCCTGGCATAGCCGGCGTCACGGTCTTGGCGTGACAATCAAGAATAGCATAATGGGGCGACAACCGGTCCATGCCCAAGAATAATATCAAAATCGACCATCCGGAGCAACAATAGATCCGCTCTGGTCTCAAAATCGCAAATGGTAACCAAACACGACCGATATACGCGGTCCACGCCAAAGAATCACCCGCCGGAGTGGAAACATAAATGGGGGCACTCAAAGAATCCCGAGGCACACCCAGATGAGAAGCAAAGTAAGAAGACACATATGAAAAAGTGGAACCGAGGTTGAATAGAACCGATGCCTCCCTGTGACTAACCACAATAATACCTGTGATAACAGAATCAGATGCAATAGTTGCGGCGCGATCAGGAATAACATAGAATCTGTCCTGTCCCCTCTCTCGAGGGCTGCCTCTAGCACCGTGATTCCTGCCCCTGGCTGGCTGGGCAGGTGGGGTGGCAGCTGGAGCTGGAATGATGGCCTGCTGGCCCTAAGAACCACGCTGATACTGCGAAAACTAAGGAGGTGCTCCCTTCCTATGCCTGGGGTACTCCTTAACAAGATGGCGAGTATCCCCGCACCGAAAGCAAGCTCTGGGAGGACACGGTGGCTGTGACTGCCCGGCCTCACCCCCACTAGTCTGACCCACCATGCAAAGCCTGAAGCGCAAACTGGACTGGCTGACCCACAAAAACACTACCATGTCGTATCCTGTCTCTATAATAAGGACCAGTATATCTCTCTAGCCTACGAGACCTCCTCGCGTACCTGCCCTCTTCTCCTAGCCTCACATGCTCTCTCCCTCATTGCCTCGCCTGACCTCTCTCTCCTCCCACTCTCAAGCCAGCATACCCTCCACCTTGCTTGTAATACTCACAGTCTGTTGATACGAAATATCTATATCTAACTCCCAGACCATGCTAGTCCTGATACTGTGATGGAGTTCCTCAATAAATTGATGGACTCTCCCCTGAATAGTAGAAACCAAGGTCGGTACATGTCTGTCCAAATCACAAAATCTAATTGCATACTCTGATACAGACATAGTGCCCTGGCAAAACTACTCAAACTCCATGTGCCATGCATCTCGAAGGAACTGAGGTACAAACTCTCTTAGGAACATCTCTAAAAATGGAACCCATATAAGTGAAACTGACTCAGCCGGGCTACCCAGCTCACACCCTGCCACCACTAGTAAGCCGCTCCCCTAAGCTAAAACATAGTAAAAGAAACCGCACTCGACTGAACAATACCCATAATGCGGAAAACGCGATGGCACTCATCCATAAAACCCTATGCACTATCTGAAGCCAAACCACTATATGTAGGAGGGTCGTATTTCTTGAACATTGCAAGTCTAAGCTGCTATTCTTCATATGCTAATACCCTGACTACGGGATAAACTGGAAGCATAGGCTGTGCCACCATGATGCCACGAACCTTACCAATATGAACTCGCTTCTTTGGGGTATGGGTGGCGGGAGTCTAAGTGCCCCTCCCAGTTTGTGAAGTAGCTAGGGCAATCGAAATCAACCCCCTCTAAGCCAATGTACCAAACATGATCAAGAGTAGCAGCTGTAGTCGGTGTACCAGGTGCCTGCACTCCAACCTGATCCACCGGTGGCACCTCGGCGGCAGCGCGTGCAGGTTTTGTGGCTGCACCTCGGGCGCGTCCTCGTCCTCTACCTCGGCCCTAGCCTCTGACGGTGGCAACAGGGGGAGCGGGTACCTGATCCTCGCGAGTAGCACGTGTCCTCACCATCTGTGAGAGAATAGAAGACAGAAGTTTAGATTTTTGATGCCAAAAATGTCGCACGACAAGGAATCCAAAAGAAATGAAGAGTTTCCTAAACAGGTTACATAGCCCCTCGTAGATAAATACGGACGTCTCCGTGTCGATCAACGAGACTCTAAATAACCAGTCTGTGTCCCGTGACTCTTATGAACCTAGAGCTCTGATACTAACTTGTCATGACCCTAGTTTACCAATCGTGAACATGTCATGATGGCACCCAGTCTTCACGACTAGGTAAGCGCGACACCATACAGAATGTACAACTCTTATGAACAAAAAGTTAAGATAACAGCGGAAAAATATAAATAAATGTAATAAGTGCCGCTCAGCACATACACTTCGCCAAATACCAGAAGAAATACAACCACCAAGACCCGGAAACTCACGGGCAACACAGACTAAGAGAGTACAATGCGTCTCTATACATCAAGAGTGTCTACACAACGAAAATAAAGGAATGACTTACATCACTAAGAAGAGTAGAAGAAGACCCTCAGGATCTGCGGACGTGGCAAATCATACCTCGAAGTCTCCCAGAAAGCTGCGGAATCACCTAGTACGAGCCTGCTCTGATGTACCTGGATCTGCACAACAAAAGTGTGCAGAAGAGTAGCATGAGTACACCACGGCGGTACTCGGTAAGTGCCAAGCCTAACCTCGATGGAGTAGTGACGAGGTAGGTCAGGGCCCTACTGAGAAACAATAATATAATGATGAAAACAAAATAAACGGTTTATATGATAATAATTTCCGAAATAACAACATTATGATAATTACTGCAGCTGTCTACGATTAAGCTAACAACAAATAACCAACTCGAATAAACAAATCCAGGATCTGTGGGAATTGAACCCGCGGTCCCGATAACCAGTACCCACGGGTCTCCGGGAATCGAACCGCAGTCCGTATCTCGATAATATATCAATAACTCGGGATCTCGGGAATCGAACCCGCGGTCCACTGCCAATAACTCGGGATCTCGGGAATCGAACCCGTAGTCCTACCAATAACTCGGGATCTCGGGAATCGAGCCCGTAGTCCCTACCGATAACTCGGGATCTCGGGAATCGAACCGTAGTCCTACCAATAACTCGGGATCTCGGGAATCGAACCGTAGTCCACTACCGATAACTCGGGATCTCGGGAATCGAACCGTAGTCCACTACCAATATCACGCCGGGTCTGCGGGAATCGAACCCACGGTCCTACGGGTCTCCGAGAATCGAACCGCAGTCCACAAGCACAGCCAATTAAGGAAATCCACGGAGAGAAATAATTATGCTCAACTATAACTTCACCGAAAAATAGTGCTAATAATTAACAAGGAGTTCAAATAAGGCAATTAGGCAACTAAACGGTTAAGTGCTACCTAATCATGCTCTTCTAACCACTACCGGGTAAAATATCAAATTAACAACCAAGACAAGGATATCGCTCATCGAACATTTGAATAAAGTACGTGTTCAACAACCAGCGCATGTACACGCCCGTCACCTCGCGTACAAGGCATTTAAACTATCACATAATATCCTAGGGGTGAAAATTCCCCCGCACGAGGTTAGACAAGCCACTTACCTCGACTCCGGTACAAAACCGCTAAGAAATAACTCTCTTGCCGCGAATGTCGGCCTCCACAGGTGTAGTATCTGATAAAAATCAATAGAATCACGTCAAAATAGGCCAATTGGGCATTACCCGATCAAAATAACTCAAAATTCACCAAAACCCACAAGTTGCCAAAACCCGACTTTCGGTACGCTTATCGAAAAATCACGAAAGTCACATATTCGGAACCCTCGTTTCAATACGAGTCTAAGCATATCAATTTTACCAAAATCGGACTCCATTTGCCCATTCAAAACCTTGATTTTCTAAAGTCCCAAGACTAGGGCTAAATCCTCCGTAATTACCCCAAATTCCTCCATTTTCATGATATAATTGCATGATATTATCAATACTAATCATAATATGAGTTCATAGTTGATTACACGATGATTTCCCTTGATTTCCTCTCAAAAATCGCCCAAAATCGCCCATAACGAGACCACCGAATGTTAAAATGTTTACGAAATTTTCTAACTTCGATACACTTACTTTACGAGCGATTTTCGACTCTGCGGAATATTTTCACGCTTCTACGCGTCCGACTACGCGGAGACTCGATCGCTCCTGCGGATATTTCCGCTTACGCGACTAGGCGTCCGCCTGCGCGGACTCGCTAGCGGCTCCGCTCCGGCTCGCGATGGCCGGCTCACGCGGCTCCTGTCGCGCTCCGCGGTCCGACTCGGCGGAAAATGCTCCGACACGCGGTGCCGGCGCTACTGCGGCTCTCGGTCCGCCTCGGCGCACCGGCTCTGCGCCCGTAATTCCGCGGGAGCGGAAACGACGAAGCGATGCACTATTTTCCGCAATTTTCCATATTTTTCTCCCGATTAACCCTCCGAAACCACCCGAGGCCCCCGGGACCTCATTCAAACACACCAACGCATCCTAATTCCTTATTCGAACTTGTTCCAATCATAAAAACACTATCCTAAACATCAAAATCACCAATTAACCACGGATTCAAGCCTAAATTCCTTAAAACATTCCAAATTACACATTCGATCAAAAACCGACCAAACGACGTCCGAATGAACTGAAAATTTGCGGACATATCCAAAATCACATAACGAAGCTACAGAGAAATTGTCGGAATTCCATTCCGACCCCAGGATCAAAATCTCACCTATCGATCGGATTCGCCGAAATTTCAACCTTCGGCATTTCAAGCCTAATTGAGCTACGGACCTCGAAATACATCCCGAACGCGCTCACAACCCGAAATCACCTAACGGAGCTAATGGAACCATGGGTTTCCGTTCCGAGAGCAATACATAACTT